>MU785986.1:13130-25094 GCA_026770625.1 Nicotiana glauca
ACAAGGCCTGACATAACTTTTTCAGTTAATGTCTTAGCAAGATATAACTCTGCTCATACAAGGAGACATTGGAATGGAATCAAACACATATTACGGTATCTAAAAGGGACTACCGATATGGGCTTATTTTATGGCAATAATTACAGTCCCGATCTTGTTGGTTATGCTGATGCTGGGTATTTATCTGATCCACACAAGACTCGATCTCAAACAGGTTATGTATTTACCTGTGGCGGCACTTCCATATCTTGGCGATCAACTAAGCAATCAATTGTGGCTACTTCATCTAATCATGCTGAAATAATTGCTATTCATGAAGCAAGTCGAGAGTGCGTGTGTTTGAGGTCTATAATACATCTTATTCGAGACAAATGTGGTTTGAAATGTGACAAACTACCCACGATTTTGTATGAAGACAACGCATCATGCATAACTCAATTGAAGGGAGGATTCATAAAAGGAGATAGAACAAAACACATTTCACCAAAGTTATTTTTCACACATGATCTTCAAAAGAATGGTGATATCAATGTGCAACAGATTCGTTCAAGTGATAATATGGCTGATTTNCCAGGGGGAGTTAATACGAGTTGTACTATTTTTCCCTTTCAAGGTTTTGTCCCACTGGGTTTTCCTTGCAAGGTTTTTAACGAGACAACCAAAAGGCGTATTTCTAAACATGTGTACTCTTTTTCCTTCACTAGATTTTTTTTTTCCATAGGGTTTTTTCCTAATAAGGTTTTAACGAGGCACATTATCTATGGACATCCAAGGGGAGTGTTATGATAAATATAAATTTATGGTGGATGTCTACTCTTCTTCCATGATCTTCATCTCAAATGGTTAATAACATATTGAATGACATATTTTGTATGTTCAATGACATATTCCATGACATATTTTCTTCACTTTTTATGCATATATAAAGGCTTTGTAATGGATAGGAAAATTCACACAATTGAAGAAGAAATAAGAATCTCTCTTCCTCTCTTTCTCTCTACATCTCTTAATTTGTTTTATTGCCTTGCTCCATTTTGTTACTTTGAGTTATATTTTATAACAAACTAATAATATTAAGCATTTTAAGTGGACAATTATTTGTTTACTTAATCACCCCATTAATTAGGAGAAAAAAATAATCACCCATCATTAGTTTTGTTATTTTAAAAAACCCACTTTAACAACTTTCCAAATTTTATTTTTGTAATAATTTCACATTCACATTCCAAAAATACCCTTTCTTCTACTCCCCCTAGATTTTCTCCCCACTGTCTTAACATCCCCCTTATTCGGATCTACCTGTGACCCGAATCCATTTTAGTCAATTTCTTTATTCTTCATCTGAAGCTTCTCTCAGCTTCCACTGTTTGTTCATGGCGTCATTTTCAATCGTTGAAACTCAAATATAATAAAAACATAGTTAGTAAGCAACCCCTTTTAGATTCTTAAGCTTAAAGTAACATTCTTTGTTTTTCTCTCTCTGATTAATCCCTTTTAACTTCTCACCAAACACTTTCCCCAACTAACGCTCTTTCTCTTCAAAAAATCTTAAAGACCACTCTTTTCTTCATAAAAAATCAGGATTCTTCAAGATCTTGACACCCTTTTGAATTTATTACTAAAAGATGAAACAGTTAGCGGCGTTACAACAAGGTCGCCGGATCTACAGCTTTAGAGGGCCGTTAGATTCGCCATCATTATGGGTCTGTTAAGTCTCCGCCGACTATTTTCTGGCTTGTGCTTCATGGGGTTTGCTGTTTGATTAGTTTAGTTTTGGGTTTCAGGTTTTCACGCTTAGTGTTCTTCCTTTTGTTCACTTATAACAGCTCATCGTCAGCTCCAAGCAGTGTTTTATTTCATGATCCGGCTAAGATGATGTCATTTTACGGTAATGGCACGTCGGGGACAGCGGCGGAGGTTGCGGTGGTGAGGGGGAGTAGTAGTAGTAGGGTGGTGGTGGGGCGGCACGGGATATTATTACGGCCGTGGCCCCACCCAAATGCTACTGAGGTGATGCAGGCACATAAGATAATGGAGATAGTTCAAAGGGAACAGAAGTTGCAATATGGTGTTAGGAGTCCAAGGGATGTGATTGTTGTGACACCATATGTGAGGACTTTTCAGACTTTGCATCTTACTGGTGTGATGCATTCTTTGATGAATGTGCCTTATAATGTTGTGTGGATTGTGGTGGAAGCTGGAGGAGCAACTAATGAGACCGCCTCATTGATAGCTAAATCGGGTTTGAAGAAGACTATTCATATTGGATTACGCGAGAAGATGCCTCTTTCGTGGGAAGATCGCCATAAATTGGAGGCTAAAATGAGACTTCGCGCTTTGAGGTAATGGAAGATTGTTTCTGCTTAATAGCTGTTCACTTTTAACACCCGCAATGGTGGATGTAGTGTTAGATTCAATCGAACCTAGTATTTTACGCGGAATATAGATATATATGCGAAGAAAGATAGAATTCCAACAAATATTAGATTCTGAACCCATAATTTTGAAGTATAGTGAGGTCAGTGCTAAGAATTTTAAAAATTGAATTCCGCCTGATTACACCTGTACTGTATTTTTTTTGTATGTGGTATAGAATAATTTTAGAACTGTAACATGATAGTGTGGTTTGTGTTTGTGTGACGGAACAGATATGTGAGAGAAGAGAAGTTGGATGGGATTGTGATATTTGCTGATGATAGTAATATGCATAGTTTAGAGATATTTGATGAGATCCAAAAAGTGAAATGGATTGGCTTTTTGTCAGTTGGCATTCTTGCTCATTCGGGTGGTTCTGAGGAGGAGTTATCAACAGTTCAGAAAGAGGAAGAAAGGAATTTGCAATTGCCTGTTCAAGGTCCAGCTTGTAACTCATCAGACCATCTTGTTGGTTGACACACCTTTGATTCGTCCCCATACGTGGACAAGAGTGCCAGATTCATTGGTGACAGGGCAGTTGTGCTGCCAAGTAAGCTTGAGTGGGCCGGCATTGTGTTGAATTCCAGATTGGTCTGGAAAGATGCGGAAGATAAGTCTGAATGGGTTAAGGATTTGGATGCTGTAATGGGGGAAAGGGAGGATGTTGAGAACCCTTTATCTTTACTGAAGGATCCTTCAATGGTGGAGCCTCTCGGAAGTTGAGGGCGCAAAATTATGCTGTGGTGGCTCCGCGTTGAAGCACGGGCAGATAGCAAATTCCCTACCAGGTTAGTGGTCTAGCGCTATCTTGACTACTTGTAGCGTCACTTTTTGGATATTCCTAGCGTTGAATATTATGTTTTCTGTTTCTAACATTTCTTTATCATTCTTCTGTAAGTTTTTGATCATCTATCCATAATTGTGATCTTGCTTGTTTCAAGATTGTCATATGTTCTTACAACATGACAAATCCTCGTAGGTTGCCGTATCTGTTTTCTTTTTCTTTTTGATAATGTTCTTAGGGCTCGTTTGGTACGAGGGATAAGGGATAATTAATCCCGGGATTAAATTTGAGATGAGTTTATCCCACGTTTGGCTGGGATAAATCGTGGTATAACTAATCCCGGGATTGTAGTGTTTTTTAATCCCCATGGGAGGGTGGGATAACTAATCCGGGATAACTAACCCAGGATAATTATTGATGGGATAACTTGTTTCCTAACCAAAAGACCCCTTACGCTGCCATATGGCCCATATCTATTTAATTTAGAGCAAAGCCATGAAACAGCAGGAGAAATAGGACTGATATCAGAATAACTCAATAAAGTTAGGAATTTATAGTAATAGGACGAATTTTTATCTGAAGATACTAGTACTATGATTTTTTTAAATATTCCTTCCCTTCCCTTCGTCCTTCTCTTTGATTGGTAAGGATAAAGAGTCTTTCTATTAATGATCCCCAAATCCTCCCCGTTGTAATAAGGTTATTTGCACACTGGAAAGATGCCAAGTGGGTTCGAAGATCAAGAGGTCATGTGATCCCCTTACTGATCAGTTGGTTGCATGGGCTGGGTTGCTCTTTGTAAAATCTGGTCAAACATCGTAGTTTTGGTTGCTATTAGGGATATCTGTGTATGTCTTCATGCTGCCGTGGGGCTTCAGAGGGTGGAGGAATCAGCATATAAAGCTCTGCTTTCTTTATCCCAAGAGTGGGTTATTTTATTGTTTCATGTTCATTATTTGGCAATGACTCAGGAGCGTCGGTGTTTTCTTGATTAGTGCAATTGGCTTTACTATTCCCTAAGAGCAATTGCTCCAAATGCCAGAATTGAATTAATGAAGACATTCCGGCTATTTTCTTTTCCAGAAATTGTTTATCTTTCATTAGAGAAATCTAGTATTAGCTTTTTGCTTTTTCTTTTGCAATACAGTGAGTAGCATATAACATGTTAGCAGATGGATTCAATTTTGATCTCACTGTGCTAGAGATCAATTTCGAAGCCTAGTTGATAGAAGTGGAGCCTTGAGTGAGTTCTTGTCATGAATAATTTTTGCCGTCCACACAATAGTGACTTAGGATGGTGAATTTTTTAGTCTTCTTCGACGATGTCATAATGACATGATATACTATTGAATTCTGGTTGACATCTCTTTGTTAGTTTGGTTATGAACTATGCTGTTTGTGACAGTTAAATGGTAACTGTATTGGACTTAGTTTGACTAACAATGAGTGTTGGGTTGACTAGGTATCAATGGTGTGGAGGTAGGGTTATTTAGGCTTAAATATAGTTTTCGTTTATTTGTGCGATGGAGCCTATGCTACTTTGACATCTTCTATTCTATTTATGGTTTTCAGCATTAAATTGATTTTATCCCCCATATCATATCGTGTTATTCATTCAGTTTGAGTTTAACTTTTAAGTTGCATTTTAGAGATGAAAAAGGTGCGAGTTGCATTTTAAGTAGCTCTGATTGTTACTTTCTTATATATTGAATTTATCATCTGGAACTCCCGACTCTACATCCTTGGTCTCTTCCTGACCTATTTTGCTCGAGTCAGAAGGCGAATCACATCTGAGAGGAAATCAATGTTGAGCTATATTTTCATTTTTAAAATATAAGTTGCAAGTGAGGTTTGAGTTCATTAAAAAAAGAAGCCAGTGCTTCAACTCATTTGTTGCATATTCCAGAAGTGTGGCTTTTTGTTAGCTCTATCAAGTATTCAGTGCCTAACTTTGCGAATTAAATACCCTAATAATGTTCTCTGATTCTGAAGTATCAAATATAATTGAATGCATCATATATAGTGCATCTCATATTACATGTGCTTCGTAAACCGTACTAGTATAGATGAAAGCAGGATATCTGTGTTAGATGCTGTCTAGACAGAGATAGCTTTGAATCTTTCAGTAATGTCCTTAACTAACGGGCTCGTTAGTATCAAAGATGACATAATCCTACTAACAATGCATTTCATTTTGAAATTGCTTCGTACTAGTGTATAGATGAAAGCAGGAAACCTGTTTTAGATGCTATCAATGGATAGCTTCGAAGCTTTCAGTAATATCGTTAACAAACCTGTTTTGCTAGCTTGAAACCAAGAGCTAAGAGCTTCCAATTACAAGTTTTACAATTATCAGGCGAACATTGGATGATGAATGTGTGGACTAAGATAAATTATTAAAAACGAGTTGTTACTATTTGTCCAATTTTTTTTTCCTTGGTCGGCTTTACAATCTGTGCATTCTTCCCGTTAAGGAGTAAGAGAGATGAGGAAAGAATGGCCTGAAATGAGCCACACAAGAGTGTTGCCTAGTGATCTATGAAGTGGGTTGAGAACTATGGGGTCTTTGGTTCAAATTCCCGCGGAGGCAAAGACAGCAGGTGATTTCATCCCATCTATCCAAGTTGAAGGGAAGCCTTGGAGCAACGATAAAGTTGTTTCTGAGTGACTTATAAGCCACGGGTTCGAGCCGTGGAAGCAGCTACTAATGCTTGCGTTAGGGTAGGCTGTCTACATCACACCCCTTAGGGTGCTTCCCTTCCCCGGATTCTGTGCGAATGCGAGATGTTTTGTGCGCGAATGCGAGATGTTTTGTGCCCCGGCTGCCCTACCCTATCTAAGTTTGGTGTTGGTGGACAAAATAACCTGGTATTTGTTGCTGGTGGGAGGTAGCAGATACCATGTGGAATTGCTTGAAGCGCGCGTAAGCTGGCCAGCACACCACTCTTATTAAAAAAAGAATGTTTTGAAATGAGACATTCAGAAGGGAAACTAAGAGAAAATAAAGGAGCAGTTAGCACTAGATAGACTAGATACAACAAATAGGAAATTGAGGAAAAGGAAGAAAATTTAGAGGTATAAGGTATGGTTAGTTTGTTAAGTAGGACTTCGACGAGGGAGCAAGTGCGCAAGCTATATTTGTTGCTAAGTGATGAAGAAGACTTCAAAAGTTCTAACCCTTGGTATGGTTGACCTTAGAGACTAGCTCAAAATTAAGTTCCGCACTTGCCCATTCTCGTGAAATAACGTAAATGGGGGCATAATCCTCATACCTTTAAAATGATCAACAGTAGCCCAAACAGCATTAGTGTCGCGGGACATATTACTATGCATGTGCTTTGATTATGTAGCTTAAGCTAGACATTTTGGTTGCTTTCACTTGAATGCAATATCACTAATTCCTATCCAAAATGCAGATGGATCATCGATCCTCCACTAGATGTGACTGTCCCAGCAAAACGAACGCCATGGCCAGATGCTCCGCCGGAGCTCCTCTCCGGTGAAAAGTTGGTTACTATGCAAGAGCACACCGAGAAGCGCCCGCCAAAAACGCGATCAAGAAAACGTAGTTCTCGGGGCAAAAGAAAGCATGTAGCAAAGAACGTGGACGACCGTCAATTGGCCAGGCAAGCAGCGGAGAACTAGTGAATCATCTGTGAATTCAGCACGTTTGAAGACCACATTACTATCCTTGTCTCGTAAATAGGAGAAGGCATTTCTTACAATTGCAATTAATACATACTACCTGTCCTTTTATTCAATTATATCTTGTATTCTTTTCCACTTCCTTTTACCCCATCTTCATCAATTTCTTTTTCTGTCCTATTTTTGGTTCTCTAGTCTTTTGTGTAATTGAATTGATGGTCAGTTAGAAGGGTGTTTTTGTTGTTGTTGTCACTGTTACCAGACTCCTTTTTTGCCAAAGGTTGTACTTGTGGCTTGGAGTTTATATATGTAAAATGACAACATCTAGAGATGAGAAATTTATGCTCAAATCCTGGTTTTTCATTTTCATTTCGTGACATTGTTTATCTGTGTTCATGTCAACCAAATCCTTTAAAACCCCTTAAGGATCGTGGCCTTTGATTTTATTGGCATTACAGTAGGGCAAATATAAAATTTGTACATATTTTAATATAGGACATATAGAAATGTATATATATACAAAAAATATATAAAAATACATATTTGTTCGGCTATTATTTTGAGAGCATATATAGTTTCATGTTCCCTTAAAGGTACTTTGGTTAGCGAACAATGGGGCTTCGCTGTGATAGTTTCTCGTTTTTGGCCTTTTTGGCATTTTAGGGCCATAAAATAGGAATTCAGGACGATTTTCATATGCTATGTAGTTCACGCCATCGGCATGAATTCGGGCGACCGATCCCGAATCTCCAAAAATTTTGGGGGCCTATAAAAAACGACCTAATGGATAATTGTCATCGCTTTGCCATGACCATTCTTCATTTTAGGTGTTTTAGGGCCATAAAAGAAGAATACATGATGATTCCCACATTTTCGTTTGCTATTGTCTACGCCATCTGCATGAATTTGGGTAACCGGTCCCAAATCTCCTAAAATTTTACGGGCATATAAAAAATGATCTAATGAACAATATACATTACTTCGCCATGACCGTTCCTCATTTTGGCATTCTAGGACCATAAAATAAGAATTCATGACGATTCCAAGATTTTCGTGTGCTATAGCCACGCCATCTACATGAATTTGGACGACCAGCCCCGAATCTCCTAAAACTTTGTGGATTTATAAAAAACGATCTAATGAACAATAGTCATTGCTTAGCCATGATTGTTCCTTTTTTTTTGGGCGTTTTAAGGCCATAAAACATGAGTTCAGGATGATACCTAGATTTTCGTGTGCTATAGTCCACGCCATCTGCATGAATTCGGGCGACCGGCTACGAATCTCCTAAAAATTATGCAAAAAGTGACATAATCAACACTACTCATCGCTTTTCCATGAACGTTCCTTTTTTTTTTTGGCATTGTAGGGGCCATAAATTAAGAATTCAGGACGATTACTAGATTTTCGTGTACTATAGGCCATCTGCATGAATTCGGATGACCGGCCCCGAATCTCCTAAAATATTGCGGGCTCATAAAAAAGGATCTAATAAATAATACTCATCGCTTCACCATGATCATTCCTCGTTTTTGACATTTTAGGGCCATAAAAAAGGAATTTAATACGATTCATAAATTTTAGTGTGCCATAGTCAACGCGATATGCATGAACTCGGACGACCGTCCCTGAATCTCCTAAAATTTTGTGGACCCATAAAAAATGACCTAATGAACAATAGTCATCGCTTCACCATGACTGACCATCATTTTTTTTTTTGGCATCTTAGAGCCATAAAAAAGGAATTTAATACGATTCTTAAATTTTCGTGTGCCATAGTCAATGCGATATGCATGAACTCGGGCGACCGTCCCTGAATCTCCTAAAATTTTGTAGACCTATAAAAAATGACCTAATGAACAATAGTCATTGCTTCACCATGACCGTCCCTTTTTCTTTTTCTTTTTGGCATTTAAGGGCCCATAAAATAGGAATTTGGGGCAATTTCTATATATTTTTTGGGCTATAGTCCACGCCATATGCATGAATTTGTGCAACTGGCCTCGAACGTCCTAAAATTTTGTGGGCCCTAAAGAATGACCTAATGAACAATAGTAATCACTTTAATATGAATGTTCCTCATTTCTTGCGTTTTATGGCCATGAAATAGGAATTCAAGACGATTCCCAAATTTTTGCGTCATTTGCATGAATTCGGGCAACCGGCCCCGAATCTCCTATAGTTTTGCAAGTCCATCAAAACGACCTAATTAACAATATTCATGGTTTCGCCATAATCGTTCCTCGTTTTTGCATTTTTGGGGCCACAAAAAAGGAATTTAGGACAATTCCAAGATTTTCATATGTTATAGCATAAGCCATCTGCAAGAATTTAGGCGACCGACCCAAATCTTCTAAAATTTGTGGCCTCATAAAAAATAACCTAATGAATAATAGTCATCGCTTAGCCATGATTGTTTCTTATTTTTTGGCATTTTAGGGAAAAAAAAGAAATTCAAGATGATTCCTAGATTTTCGTATGCTATAATCCATGCCATTTGTATGAATTCGGGCAACCGGCCGTGAATCTCCTAAAAGTTAGCAGGCCCATAAAAAACTACCTAATGAACAACATTCATCACTTCGCCATGATCGTTTTTTTTTTTTTTTTTTTTGCATTTTAGTGTCGTAAAATAGGAATTCAGGACGATTCCCATATTTTCATGTGCTAATGTCCACACCATCTGCACGAATTTGGGGGATCGGCCTCGAATCTCCTAAAAGCGATCTAATGAACAATATCATCATTTTGCCTGAACCGTTCCTCTTTTTTAGCGTTTTAGAGTCATACAACAAAAATTCAGCGATTCCTAAATTTTCGTATGATTAGTCAACGCCATCTGCCCCTGAGCATTTTTGATCCGCCAAATTTGCTAAAGTTGAACATCCTTAATCAAACTAACCAAATGGGACTAACTTTGATTAAAATTAATAACTCTGCTCGCACGTGTATGCGATAGGAGTGTATTGCCCAACCAAAGTGCATCACATAATTTAGGAATAAGGGCCGAGAAGTGCCGGCCTTTACATCAATCTAGTCGAGTTGAAATTAATTACTCCCTTCGTCCCAAAAAGAATGCCGATATATTTGAGATTTCGAAATTCAAGCTTCTTAATTATGACTTAGGGACACTATATTTTTCAAGCGTATATTTGCTAATGTCACCAAAGCATACAGTATGATTTTCTAAAAGTTGTTCAATTACAAATGTCATATTTCTACCTCCAATCCGTATAACGAGGAATGGTAATGTCTATTTATTAATGTCACAACCCATTTTCTGAACAAGCCGGGACCAACACTCGATCACTAAACATGACCGAGCGAACCATCTCTGCTTATCAATCTATTATATCTCCAAACTTTATATGCAACAAGAAACTACTCTAACCAATACTTTCGATTATTTTAAACATTTAAATAAATCAACTTCAAAACTTTATTCGTAGTAACCAACTGAATTATTGCTAAGTTATTATAAAATAACATATAAATCTCAACCCAATGATTATGTCTGAAGCCTCTACTGATAAACTGACGCACTGCTCAGGACATGAGACTTCCTGGACAGTTCTATAAATAAACAAAGAAATAACTAAATGAAAATGACTCTAAGGAATACTCCACGAACAAAAGCGGAGCTCACCAGTAGCACTGGAAGGGAAGGAAGTCCTAACTCGTAGCCTGCTCGCCTGCAAATCCGGCTCCTACGTTGTACCACAGACCAACGTAGGTTCCCAAAAGAGAACGTCAGTACCATCCATTGTACTCAGTGAGTCTCAACCACAGGGGGAGAAACTTTAATAATATACGCATTATGAGCAAAGGTTCTAAATACATGTAAAACATAAAGCTTATAAGAATAATTCTAAATAATTGCATAATAGCAAATTCTTTTCTTTTTCTTTCTTGATAAAAATACTTCACTTTATACTTTGGGAGTTCCAACTATCATGACTTAATTCTGTCTCAGTCACCGTGTGATCGGCACGGGTTCGATCCCAACCTGATCGAATATGCCCAATCCACGAGGTGCCACTCGCTTCATCGTTCTCAGCGCTCAAATATCATACCTTAGCATGGCTAAGTAAATTCTCAGCAACGAGACCCTCGGCTCGTGTGCTCCCTACTTTGGCACAAGTAGTTTCAGGAAGTCAACGCCTTGGTCAGGACCCTCGGCCTAGGCGATGACCCCTTCTCAGAATAAAGGATACTCCCAAAAAAAAAATCTTTTCTTTCTAAAACTTCTTCTTGTGACTTTTCAGGTCTAAATCTTTTATTTATAGAACACTATGTACATGCTCATATTGGTGTCCTTAAATGTAAAGCATGACATAAGAATGAATTAAACATATAAAATATATTTCTAAAGCATGACATAAGCAATTCATCAAACACCTTGTATGCGTGCTTTTGTGAGTTAAACCACTTTAGTAAAGAGTTATATCAACTCACCTCAAAACTTCTCGAGCCAATACGTAGCCCCCAGTCCAATTGACACCAGTCAAATAATTGCTTCTACAACAACCAGTGCATTCTAATCAATTTTTAAAGTACTACATTTAAATATAAAATTTATTGTTGATATGGAAGAAGAAGGGAATTAACTATTTCATTCTTACCTATTACCGCTATAGGATAATTGATAATAGGGAAATTTACTTACTTGAGTTCAAGAATTTTGTGGTTTGTAAAGAACCGTGAATTTTCTGTTGACTGCGTGAATTGCTGCTGCTTCAATTTCTTATCTCCGTGGGTGCGTTTCTCAGGCTGCATTTCTTCTATGTTTTTGTCTTTTGGTTGGTTTTGACTTTATCACGGCTTTATGCCTTCGCTTTCTTCGCTGGAACAAAGGGGTACTATATGGGCTTTAAGCCCAAATCTTAAAGACTTATTTTGTTTCTTTTCCTTTATTTTTTTTATATTCACTTCTAATAATTAATAATATTAAAATTAATATTATTTCCCTAATTGTATGTCTAATTATTTATAAATAGAAAAGTAATTCAAAATCAATCACAAGGATTTAAATCCGTTATAGAAGTATAGTTTAAGACTATAAAAATTAAATTCTATATTTAGCGTGTCTTGAAACTTTTATATGTTTGAGGAGTGTTACA
>MU785986.1:29309-58816 GCA_026770625.1 Nicotiana glauca
TCATATTGGTGTCCTTAAATGTAAAGCATGGCATAAGAATGAAATAAACATATAAAACATATTTCTAAAGATTCTTTCTTCTTCATAATTTTCAACATGAAAATAGCATATAAGAACAACACAAAAATAAAAAACAAAATGTCTGAAAATTTCAGCACATACAGCGTAATAGATCAGCTAAACTTTTGCTAGAATAATTCTAAATTAATGGGTACTCACTCGCTATAATTAAATAAAGATAAATTCTTTTAAGCAATTTATCAAAAACCTTGTATGCGTGCTTTTGTGAGTTAAACCACTTTAGTAAAGGATTATATCAACTCACGTCAAAACTTCTCGAGCCAATACGTAGGCCCCAGTCCAATTGACATCAGTCAAACAATTGCTTCTACAACAACCGGTGCATTCTAATCAATTTTTAAAGTACTACACTTAAATATGAAATTTATTGTTGATATGGAGGAAGAAGGGAATTAACTATTTCATTCTTACCTATTACCGCTATAGGATTATTATTAATAGGGAAATTTACTTACCCGAGTTCAAGAATTTTGTGGTTTGTAAAGAACCGTGGATTTTCTGTTGACTGCATGAATTGCTGCTGCTTCAATTTCTTATCTCCGTGGGTGCGTTTCTCAGGTAACGTTTCTTCAGTTTTGATATGTTTTTGTCTTTTGGTTGGTTTTGACTTTATCACGGCTTTATGCCTTTGCTTTCTTCGTTGGAACAAAGGGGTACTATATGGGCTTTAAGCCCAAATCTTAAAGAGTTATTTTGGGGGCAATTGCATCTATACCCGTTTTTTGTGTCACATTTTAACCTGTGCCTGCTTTGCAAAAAAAATTGCAAGCGTACCCATTTTTTCACATAACTTCAGCCCACAGGGCTTTTTTCTTTTGTACTGGAAAACTTCAGCTGAAGTTAACTTCAGCCCACGGGGCTGAAGTTTTTTTTTTGTACTAGAAAACTTCAGCCCACAGGGCTGAAGTTTTTCTTTTGTACTGAAAAACTTCAGCTGAAGTTTTTGTCTAGAGCTTAAGTTTTCCAGTTATAAAATAAAAACTTAATCAGTTTTCCAGTTATAAAATAAAAACTTAAGCAGTTTTCCAGCTTATGTTTTTTAGTTATAAAATAAAAACTTAAGCTCTAGAGCTTAAGTTTACTAGTTATAAAATAAAAACTTAAGCAGTTTCCAGCTTAAGTTTTCCAGTTATAAAATAAAAACTTAAGCAATTTTCCAGCTTAAGTTTTTCTTTTGTACTGGAAAACTTCAGCGCTAGAGCTGAAGTTTATGTTTAGTAACCCAGAAACTTCATCTCTAGAGCTTAAGTTTTCCAGTTATAAAATAAAAACTTAAGCTCTAGATCTTAAGTTTTCCAGCTTAAGTTTACAGTTATAAAATAAAAACTTAAGTAGTTTTCCAGCTTACGTTTTCCAGTTATAAAATAAAAACTTAAGGAGCTGAAGTTTTTGTTTAGTAACCCGGAAACTTCAGCTCTCAAAGGGAAGCTGAAGTTTTTTAAAAAGTGGGTACGGATGCAAACAAAAAGACAAAGCGGCTACAGGTTAAAATGTCTTATTTTGTTTCTTTTCCTTTATTTTTTTTATACTCACTTCTAATAATTAATAATATTAAAATTAATATTATTTCCCTAATTGTATGTATAATTATTTATAAATAGAAAAGTAATTCAAAATCAATCACAAGGATTTAAATCCGTTATAGAAGTATAGTTTAAGACTATAAAAATTAAATTCTATATTTAGCGTGTCTTGAAATTTTTATACGTTTGAGGAGTGTTACAATTAATTAATAGGAATTTGACGCGCCCATGCATGAAGTACTTTTTAATTTAGAATTAGTTATATATCTATGCCCGTAAACATATTTTTTATACTATCAACATACTTTTACATATTATAGAAGATTGTTTTCCATTTTTCTTAGGTTACTAATTAATATTTCTATAGAGCACTATATGTAGTTGCAAATTTAAGTTAAAATTCCGTATAATATAAGTATATTTGAATCTTTATAAAAGATTATTTTCCAATTTTATATCTGCAAGCTTTGAGAGCGGAGAAAATTCTGGTATTTAACATTTTCCAATTTAATGGGGTCTTACAACTTACAAGTCACGGAATTAAATTGTCGGATCCAATAGGGTTCTAATTTCGAATGACTAAATTAAAAGAAGTGCATTTGAAAAAAGAAAAAGAAAAAGAGAAGGAAACTAAGGAAAAAAGAATTGCCAAATTAAGGTTAATTGAGCTTCTTCCTAATTAATTATGTTCCTCGTGATATTATTAATTAAGGAGTTTGACTCGCCCATGCGTCAACTACTATTATTTTTCAATATATTTTGACCTATTATAGAAGATTGTTTTCCATTTTTTTTAAATATTACCAATTAATGTTTGTATATAGATCAATAAGAATTTGCTTATAATATATAGTATCAGTAGATTTTGACCTATTAAATTATGTTCCAATTTTATAATGTTACCAATTAATGTTTTGGTCAGTGAATAAACACTATAAATATCCCCAATACTCTTAATAGTTTCGTACCCTCAAACCTAAGGTTTTTTCTTACTTCTTATTTGCAGTTTTTACTTTGAAAAATACAACTAAATGACAATAAGAAGCATTAATGGTGAACGAAGCCTTTTCATGGTTTGTGTGGTTTTCTTGCTTGTTACATTCTCTGGTATATATATATCATCTCTCTTCTTTTCTTCTCCTTTCCTTTTTCTTGTTTATTTTTGTATTTTTTTTGCAGAAAAATATGTGTGAAGTTAGAAAATCTAAACGTTTATGCATGTACTACTGTCATATTTTTTCGGAATTGGTTTTTATGTTATATTATAATATATATCCTCTATAACAACATTTTACTATAGAAGTCAAAAATATCGTAACAAGTGAGGCTGTTATAGAGAAGTTTGACCTCCTCTATAACAGCCATATCCTCTGAAGCACTTTAGTCAAGTTTTCTTTGGAACCATTTTTAATATTGTGTTATAATATATGTTCTCTATAACAACACTTCACTATAGCAGCCAAAAAATATCAGAATAAACAAGGTTATTATAGAGAGATTGTATATACCTTAACTTCTAGTAGGCTCTTCTCTATAATAGCACTCACTATATAAACTCTCTTCTTTCCTTCTCTCTTCATTGTTCTCTTCTCCTTTTTTTTATCTGCCAGGACAGAAAACTGAAATTGGAATATCTGAACGTATATGCATGTACTATATATATATATATATATAGAGCTCTTCACTACAACAACCAAGTTTTCTTTGAAATCAATTTTAATATTATGTTACTATAATATATATTTCCAAAAAGTATCAGACTAATGAGACTGTTATAAAAAAGTTTGACTGTATATACCCTAGCTTTTAGCATAATCTTCTTTTGGTTAACTTTTTGTAAAATTTTCCCTTAATTAAGGATTGACTCAATTACTCTTAACTATCTTGAATGTTCAAGGTCTAATCAAAATCTTGAAGCATCTATTCTCATATATTAATATCTTTTGATGGTATTGCATGCAGTGATGCAAGTTAATCATTCATTGAAACTAGTTCGACTGGTTTGATAGTTCCCTTATGTGTTTTTCCCTTCCCATATTCATCCATCTTCGTTGCATACTTCTAGAGTTCTAGTTTCTGGGGTGTGTGCCCGTTGGTATTAGTTGGGATTTGGTTATTTGGATGGTTTGAGCCAGGAGAGGCTCGGTTGTTGGGTACAAATTTGGTTCAGGAAGCCTTGTACAAGGTCAAGATCATTCAGGATAGGCTTCGCTCAGCTCAGTCTAGGAAAAAGAGTTATGCAGACCGCAAGGTTCGAGATGTGGCATTTATGGTTGGTGAGTGGGTATTGCTCTGAGTGTTGCCTATGAAAGGCTTGATGAGATTTCGAAAGAAGGGCAAGCTTAGCCCTAGGTTCATTGGTCCATTTGAGATTCTTGATCGAGTGGGAGAGGTGGCTTATAGACTTGCATTGCCGCCCAGCTTATCAGTCGTGCATCCAATTTTTCATGTATCCATGCTCCGAAGGTATCACGGCGACCCAGCCCACGTGTTAGATTTCAGTACTGTCCAATTGGAGAAAGACTTATCTTATGAGGAGGAACCGGTAGCTATTCTAGACCGGTAGGTTCGTTAGTTGAGGTCCAAGAGTTTTCCTTCTATTTGTGTCCAGTGGAGAGGTCAACCTACTGAGGCATCGATCTAGGAGTCCGAGTCTGATATGCGGAGCCGTTATCCTCATCTTTTTCCCGACTCAGGTACTTCCTTCTTTTGTCCATCCGAGTACGAACGGTTATTTTAGTGGTGGTGGATGTGACAACCTAAAGGGGTCATAACTTGTTTTCTTACCCATTTTATACCTTTGAGGCCTTGAAAACCTCATCTAGGGGTTTCCTCGATTTGTGTGCGCAGTCCGAGCGCGTAGTCGTAAAGCTAAAATATGAATTCTGTGGGAAAATGCTAAATTTGACTTCGATCAATATTTCGGATAAACGGACCCGGACCTGTGATTTGACGGTCCCGGAGGGTCCGTAGGAAAATATGAAACTTGGGCATATGCCCAGAATCGAATTCCAAGGTCCTAAGCCCGAGAAATAAATTTTTGTGTGAAATTATTTTTTGGAAGTAAATAAGGAAATTGGAATTGAAATTTTATTAAAAGACTATGGTATCGAGCCTATATTTTGGTTCCGACGCCCGATACAAGTCTTAGATATGGTTAAACGCTTTCTGTAAAGTTTGGTTGAAAACGGATGTCGTTTGACGTGTTTCGGACTTAAAATGGAAATTTGATGTTTTATGAAAACTTGGAAGAAATTATGAATTTTGAGGCTTAATTCGATGTATATGGTGTTATTTTGGTGATTTGATCGCGCGAGTAAGTCCGAAAGATGTTTTTGAGGTTGTGTGCATATTTGGTTTGGAGCCCCGAGGGCTCGGGTGAGTTTTGGATAGGTGTCGGATTGCATTTTTGAATTTTGGAAAATCTGGTATGAACAGGCCTGCAGGCTTCGCATTTGCGAAGCCTGGTTCGAAAATGCGAATTCGCAAATGCAAAACCAGTCCAGGCTTGCTTGGCTTGCAAATGCGAAGCTTTCCTTCGCAAATGCGAAGATTGAGCTTTCGCAAATGTGAAGTGCTTCTAGTGGGACTGAGTTCGCAAATGCGAACTATTTTTTGCAATTCCCATAATTGGTCGGGGTTCGCAATTCCCATATCTACAACCTACATTTTCCATACTTAGTCGAATTTTGGATCATTTTTCACCCCACTTTCAAAACACAACTCCTTAGACGGTTTTCCAAGAATAAGATTCCTTACAAATTATTTGTAAATTGATTGTTACTCAATTATTTCAATCATTAACATCATTTAATATGTTTTCCACTTAAAATCAATAATTTTCATGGGTGAAATTGGAGGTTTTGGGTAGAACCTAGGTTTTTCTAAAATTGGGGATTTGGATCTCAATTTGAGGTCTGATTTCAAAACAAATCATATATTTGGGTTCATGGGGGAATCGGTAATCGGGTTTTGGTTCGAACCTCGGGTTTTAACCACGTTGGCCTGAGGAGCGTTTTGGTCATTGTACCTAAATTCGCATCTTCGCTTTGAATAAAATAGTAGAATCATTTGCTTGAGATGTTATTTATATGGTGTGATTGAATTGAATAGATTTGGGTCATTTGGAGTCGAGTACTCGTGGCAAGAACGTGGTTGCTAGTTGATTTTAGCAAGTTCGAGGTAAGTATCTTGCCTAACCTTGTGTAGGGGACTTCCCCTTAGGAATTGAGTCTTCTTTGTTGCTTGTATTCCTTGAACGCGAGGTGACGAGTACGTGCTCGGATTTATATGTTGAAAAATTTCCCCTTTTGGTTCTTAGATCCTTGAAATCACCTAATATGGAGTTTTTCTTGATACGATTGAGTTCCCTGCTATTAGTTTCACCTCTACATGTCTTACTTGGAATTTATTTGCCCTTTTTGGTGTATTCTTGTTGCCTAGTTGTTCTTTACTTGTTTAACCGTATACATTTACCTTTCTATAATCACATTATTATTCCTAACTGCTTGTATTTATTTTAGGAAGCATTATTTCTATCTCTCATGTAATTAATTGGTCTTCGTTGGAAAGAAGTTAGATATCCCATGTTTAGTTGGTAATTCCTTAATTGTAATTATTTGAATCATGTTAACTTCTTTGTTGTTGAACTGAGTATTATGGAATCGTTGTTTCGTACTATTTCTCCCTTATTGAGTTATTCTTATTGCGCTTAGTATTTCTCTGTTACAGTTATTCTTTGTGAGCTAGTTGTACCGTCTTTTGGTGAACGGAAATACCTACGTTGATTCCCTTGCTTTGTTTCGGTATATATTGTCATTTATTGTGATGCACGAGGTTTCTGCCGTGCGGTTATTGATATTGTGATGCACGAGGTTTCTGTCGTGCGGTTATTTATATTATTGATGCACGAGGTTTCTGCGTGCGATTATTGGTGTTGTGATGCACGAGGTTTCTGCCGTGCGACTGTTGTTGAGGGGTTACACGAGGTCTTTGCCATGCTATTATGGCTATTGATATATTGCACATGCGGCGTAATAAGGCAGGTTATGTTCATACGTTTATATGTGGGTTGCGCATGTGGAAAAATAAGGTGGGGATATTATGATGCATGTGTGGTGAAATAAGGCAGTACTTAGTATGTTATTAATTGCACACATGGCGAAATAAGGTGGGCTACGTTAGGGGGTTAATTGTAAAGAATCGTGACAGCCTGTAGAGGCATTCCTATTTTATTTAATATTGTGATTGTGGGTTACTCACATGTATGAGTTTTATCGCTTGGAAGTTGTGGGGAAACGTCGTACGTGCGGTTCGCTCTCCTTTTCGTGCTTACTAGCTGGTAGAATTCTTGGTAGAAAACTTGCACCAGCGTACACGCAGTTGAACACTCCTATTAGAGGTGAATTCCTCCTGATTTCGTTAAGGGTGGAGGTACACCCTCGTTTATCCATTATATATGTGAGAGTGCCCCTAGTTAGTCAGTTAGTTGTCAGCATGACTGTGAGACTGATGGAGCACAGGATGCCAAGTGTTAGATTTCAGATGCTGGGATTTAGTGAGTAGTTGTTTGTCCGAGATTTTGTAAATTTGTAGAAGTAGTTGAATAAGACCTTTTGTGAATATCATCGTAGAATCTAAGTTATTGCTTTATCTTCCCCTTACTGTGTTGTGACCTTAGGATGTAGATTGTGTTTCCGTCGTCATCATGTATTATCATTTTTCTTATATTTTCGTTGTTACTTGTTGTTCTTTTCCCTCGTCGTGATTGTAGCATTTTTGGTAAATTTCATGCAGTCTTTACAAATGTGTGTGTGTGTATATATATATATATATATATATATATATATATATATATATATATATATATATATATATATATATATATATATATATATATATATANCATCATTATATTATTTACTTGACTGGTAGGTATCTTGACTGTTCATCATCACTACTCCACCGAGGTTAGTCTTGATACTTACTGGGCACCGTTGTGGTGTGCTCATACTACTCTTCTGCACATTTTTGTTGTGCAGATCTAGGTACTTCCACTCAGTTTTGTCAGCCTTGGGAGGAGGCGTTTCGGTAGAGACTTCGAGGTATATCTGCTACGTCCGTAGAGCGAGGAGTCCCTTTCCAACTTTCTGTAATAAATATAGTCCTTCAGCATTTATCCTTGTTTAGACTTTTTTGAGTTAGAGCCTCTTATGTATCCCTTAGCTTGTGAGTTGTGAGATTCCGGATTTTGGGAATTTTTGTTAGCTTCGAGAGTTATTATTGTATGTGCCAAGTGGCACCTTAAACACATGGTTATTTTACTAAATCGGTTTTAATTATTCTTCTGCAATTTTGATGGTTTATCTTTCGCATTGTTAGACTTGACTAGTCGTAGGGACTAGGTGCCGTTACGACATGTTCACTGAGGGGAGAAATGGGATCGTGACACTACTGAAGCAGTCTCGCTGAAAGATTCCAATGACAACTCTATTTTTTATCAAGTAATTTTTGCAGAATACTGATCAAATTTTTTAGCTTTTCGTACTGCAAAGAAAAAACCATTTGAAATTAATACTATATTTATACATGTATAACATTTCAAAATCGGATATTTGATGAGATGAAAATTATATTGAAGTTGAAAACTAACCTCAACTTCCAATTGGGCAATCTCCATTGTTTCAAGATTTTTCTTTTGTTCTTTACTACAAGTACAACATGTTATATTCTTCAAACATTCACTTAGGAATTTGTGTTCCAAAAGGAGCATTTTATGTTCAAGCTTAAGTGCCTTGTTTTCCAACTTTGCACTAAGATTCCCAGAAGCCAATGCTTAGAAACTAGAGCAAGTTAAGATAAACCTTTTTTTCTTTACTTTGTTGTTTACTTGCTTCTCACAAGAGGAGAAAGCCCATTAAATAGATTGTTTTCGTAATGTTCTTACCAAATACAATTTTGGAAGTTCATATTGTTGTAATAGGAATTTCATAAATTCTTAAAATTTGGAATATCTTGAGAAAATGGTAAGAAATTGTTTTTTTATTCATTTAATTAGATTAATTACGTAAGAAGACTTAAATCAGGACTCTAGATCTTGTAATATATGTTTTTACTGGGAATCGGGCAGAATCAAGTATTATGGCCCAAAAACACCCAAAAATGAGAAACGATCATGAAAAGGCGACGACTATTGTTCCTTGAATTTGATGGTACATAATTTTTTTTGCGATTCAGGTCTGTTCATCCGGATGCAAGCAGATAGCATGGGCTATATCACACGAAAATCTGAGAAACGAGTGGAATTCCAGTCTTATGGCCCTAAATGCCAATTACCAAATATTACTAAGAATTTGAAAGCTAGGTCCCATTATCCAGGGGGTCCTAACAACTCTCAACAAAACGATAATTTTAGATCTAAGTTATATCTTTTAAAGGTATGACTTCCGCTAAATCTTGTTATCTAATAGGGTCTTAAACTACTCCACATTATCTAGGAGGATCCTGACAACTCTTAATTAAACGACAATTTTAAAGCTGAATTATATCTACTGAAGGTATGTCTTATGCTAAGTCTTGTTATCCAAGAGGGTCTTAAACTACTCCTCATTATCCAAGAGGGTCCTAACAACTCTTAATTAAATGACAATTTTAAAGCTAAATTATATTTGCTTAGGATATGTCTTATGCTAAGTCTTGTTATCCAAGCCAGTTTTAAACTACGTCCCATTATTCAGGAGGGTACTGACAATCAAAAATCAAGTCTTATCTTAAGAGTGACAATTTTACGGCTAAATTATGTTACCCTTACAACATAACTTATGCTAATCTTTGTTATCTAATGAAAATCTTAAAATTAGGTCCCATTATTCAGGAGAATCCTGAAAACTCCTAATTGAATGCAAACTTTGAAGCCAACTTATATTCCTTTGGGGTATATTTATACTAAATTATGCTACTGATGATTGTTTTGAAATTTAAACAAGGTCTCATTTTCAAGGAGGCTCCTGAAAACTCCTAATTGAATCATATCTTAAACATGCAAACTTTGAAGCCAACTTATATTCCTTTGGGGTATATTTATGCTAAATTATGCTAGTCATGATTAGTTTGAAATTTAAACTAGGTCCCATTTTTCAGGAGGGTCTAGAAAATTATAATCATACTTGTCTGGTGCTTTTCTTTCCTTACGGAGGGTTTCTCCAAAACGAACGAAATTTTCTTCCCCGTTTCAATCAAAGAAAAATCTTTTCAGTTTTAAAAAGAATATGGTGGTTGTTTTGTGGCATTGACTTTGAGGGCGATTGATCCTTCACTTCCCATGATCTGATTTCCACCCGAAAACCTTGCTTGTTCATTGACTAACCACTTTCTCCATTACACTTATCACAGAAAATACCTCTTCTCCGTTCAAACCCAATATCCTCTATCTATTGCATTGCTCATAAATTGACATCTACCACACCTTTATATTTCACATGAACCCACAAAGCATATTGATTGTTACCAACTTCAGTGTGCACGTTGTTCTTTCCTGATTTAAACCATTGGCCTTGTCCTTGAGGTCTATTGCTCAATCGCTTGTCATGATAACTTTTGATTTCTGCTTGGACGATCTTGCTTGTCACTGGTTTACCACCCTATTTGTCAGTCTTATCACAGATAATACCTTTGATCTATTCACCCTAACCCTCCATCTATTGCATTGTTCATGAATTGATGTATACCAAGACTTTGTATTTCACACGAATCCCAAAGCATGTTGATTGTTACCAGCTCAATGCACTTCTTGTTTTTTCTTGACTTATAACACTTTGATGTGCTATCCAGATCCCGTCTTATGCAATTGAAAAGCTGGTGGAAAATTTTGAAGTCATTTCTCACTTGTTCTGACCAAACTGACTTAGGAAGAGGAAATAAATAAGACAAAAGAAACAGAGTAAAGGACAAAGGAAAAAGATGATTCCTAGCAAGAAAGCTACAAAGTAGAAACCTATCAGATGTGGATACCAACTCTAATGACCATGACATGCACATGTGTCCTATTCTATCAAGTAAGCCTGATGTTCAACTCTTGTTGTACCTTTAAACCGTGAAACCGGGCTTCAATGCTCCGATTATCCAATCTGATTCACAATCCTTATTCGACTTGTAGTGGCCAAAGGGTTTTCACCATCAAGCCTCTCTCGTTTCGCTCTTTCTCTCAACTCACAGTCGCCTCAAGGTGCCCGTGAAGGTTTTAACCAATAAAACTCTCTCATTTTTTATTTCTCTCAGCTTTTATCGCCTTACATCGCCCATGAGGGTTTTCACCAATAAAACTCTCTCATTTTTCATTTTCCTGCTTGGACCAGAGTGTTTCCCCTGATATGAATCACCTCTACGTGTTTGACTTGGCATCTCTCAAAGACTGATCGGAATGTCTTTCTTTGGACCTTAATGTGGGATTTTGGATAAGGTTAGAAAGAAAGGGTATCAAAAGGCTCAAAACAATTCAAATGGGTTCAAGATTACAACTTTTGGAATCAGATTTCTTACAACAACCGCAACTTCCGCCCCAATTTCTTTACTTGGGGACTTCTGGATTTTTATTTTGATAGGACCAAATGTGAGGCTGCTTACGTATCCTTAAAAGGAATCAGGTCGAACGTAGTTCATGTCATAGTAATTACTTTGTTGTTGTGTTTTTTTCTTCTTTCCTTTTTCTTTCTCTTTCTCTTCTTTTCTTTTCTTTCTTCCTTTTCTCCTTTTGTTGTTTTGTTGTTTTTCTTTTCTTTTCTTCTCTTTTCTTTTCTTTTTTTTCTTCTTCCTTTTTCTTCTCTCTCTTTTCATTCTTTTTCTTTTCTTTTTTTTTCCTTTACTTATCTTTCATGCTTGTATTTCTGATCTTTGCTACTGATTCCGAAAGAGGGGTATGAAAGAAAATAATAAGGCTCAAAAGAGGTAAAAAAAGGATAAGGTGTTTAGCTGGCAAAACAAAATGCCTTCGTCATTTCAATCTTCAAAATATGCCAAGTACCAACAACACAATTAAACAAACATTCGTGACATCTTCTGATTGTGCCAGACTTGATAACCATATCCACATATTCGCCTTCTTCATCTGTTAAATACAAAGCACCATCGGGCAACACTCTCACTCTCATTATTACGAACGACCCATGCCAATTTGGCAAACTTTCCTTTAACTTCAAATTGATGCGACATGAAACATAAGGTTTCTTTATGTTCTATCTGCCCCAGTTTCATATAATTCGGGCTTGAAGTGATCTCAAAATGCCTTTACTTATTTTCTTCAAATGTCCCTACATCTTCAATATTATTTCATTGCTTTATGACTAAATTGACTTTTAAAACCAGGCTGAGAATTACGCGTGTATGCCATGTCACGAGAGCCAACAGGAAAAGAATTGTAGAAAGAAAAGAGAACTAAACAAAAGAAAATGACTAGAAATAAAAAAAAAATAGGAAATTGCATTAGACAGGCGGTGAAACGGTTCAAACAAAAAGACAAGCAGACTAGACTGGGGTTACAACCCTGGAACAAACCTAGACAGCACTAAATGAGCTACTACGACTAAACAAACCAGGAAAAATAAAAGGATAGAAGGGTTTGAGTCACAAGACAATATCCGGATTACAACCCTGAAATAACCCGGACAACAGAAATGACAACAAAATAAACTACCAAAAACTCCACTCCGGCTGACCAAGAAATGGAGCGCCTTCCCAATTATCAAGCACGACATCTTAGTCACTGAGTTTTTCATCAACAATATTAGGACCTTCACAAGTCTCCATCACATTGTTCTTAACAAATTACTTTTGGGTTCCCTTTTCCTGCTCGTTCTTAAGATCATCCTCTGATAGCATTGAAAGTTGCGTAGCACGTGGACCTCCAAGGATCTTAGAAGAATTTTCATATTCCTTTTCACAATAAATCATACACACCATATGCGTCTCATTATGCACATGCGATGGACTTTGGCTAGTGTTTGCTGCATCTGGATTTTGTACGACAATGTCACCTGCATCAATAAGCTTCTGAATTGCATTTTTCAGGTGCCAACACTTTTCTGTATCATGCCCCAGGGCATCTGAGCAATATGCGCACGTTTGAGAAAAATCAAACTTTTTTGGAAGAGGGTTTGGCTTTTTTATCTGAATCGGCTTCAACATGTCCAATTTCCTTAGCCTCTGGAACAGACTGGCATATGAATCTCCCAATGGAGTGAAGGTTTTCTTCTTCTACAAGCTCTCATTCTTAAATGCTTGATTGGGATAGAAACCTAATCTAGGAGGGTTCCGGTAGGCTCGTGGAGGCGGGTAAGACATTTGTGGACGTGGTGCGGGCCATCGCGGGCCTCGTGGGTGTGGAGCATATGGTGGTGCATTGTAGACAGGGTACTAGGAAAGCGATGTATGAATTTGGGGGTACTATGGAGAGAAGAAACATTGGGGAGGGTTATCTGGTGCACAAGGATATCCACGGGGATGATGTCGAGGCTGGAAGTGTTGAGCAGGAAGGCCTATTGGATCATCTTTTCTGTTTCTCTTTCTTCCACCAAAACTTACTGGGATGTTCTGAATGTCTTTCGTATCACCTTTGAATGCCGAATAACTCATGATTTTTCCCGACTTAATTCTCTCTTCTACCATGTCCCCTATTTTTAACACATCATTGAAAGGCTTACCCAAAGCCGGGATCAAATGACTGAAGTAGGTGGGCCCTTGGGCTTGTAGAAAAAGGTCAACCATTTATTTTTCACCAATAGGGGTACTGACTCGAGTAGTTTGCTCCCTCCATCTGAGCCCAAACTCCCTAAAGCTTTCCCCTGACTTCTTCTCCATTTTAGATAGGGAAGAGCGGTCTAAGGTAACGCCTGATTTGTATTGAAAGTATCGAATAAAATCTTGAGCCATGTCACCCAATGTAGGCCACTTACCAACATCTTGACGATAATGCCATTCCAAAGTTGCCCCAGTCAAGCTCTTACTGAGATAGGCCATCAACAAGTCATCTTTCTCTCCAACATTTCTCATTTGACTGCAATAAACCCTCAGGTGGGCTACCGGATCTCCACACCCATCATACAAGTTAAATTTTGGCACATTAAATCCCGCGGGCAGGCGAACGTCAAGGGACACAGATAGTTTTGTGTAAGCCATGCTACCCTGGTCTACCATTCCTTTCTTGTTCTTTAAGGAATGTTCTATGCCTTTTAGCCTTCTGGACATCCCATCTCGCCCTTCTCTTCCTGTGAACTTTTCATTTTCAACATGAGGCTCATCCCGTGGGCCCTGCTTATATGAGTTGAGAACCTTGTGGGCAACCTCGAAGGGGTAATTTTGGGTATCATGAGCTTTGGGTGGGTGTTCACTGTCAGGGATAGTGGATATGACAGAAGGGAACTTTTGGGAAAAGATAGTTGGAGGATGAGTGATGGATCTACTAGGGTGGTTGGGAAAGCTATGATAAGCGGGTGGATCTAGAGACTATGGAGGATCATCTGACATTGTGTCCGGAGCTTGGGTAAGGGCGACATTTAGGAAGCTAGGTGGTGGCAGGGGTGGTGCCTTCCCAGTCATCCAAGCTTGATACATGTCCGCCATATGTTGTCTCAACATCTTTACCTCTTCAACCAACCCATTATCCTGTTCAACCAATCGCTTTCAGGCCCCAGTATCAACCAACTCAGTTATATTGTTCTCTGCCATTGCCTTTTGACTTTATGTTGTGGAGAGGAGTTACTACTTCGGGAGCCACAAATCAACCACCTTTCTTTACTAGATTGTCAACAACAAACTTGTTAGTGATTAGAGCTTACTGGATAGGCAACCGCACATTTGGGGGAATGAATGCACCTAAGCAGTTAACCGTTTCTATTATGCGTTTTATTGGTTGCTTGTATCATCCCGGCTTTCCATTTTCAACTACTCTTTTTCTCTCTCTCTTTTTCTTTTTCATTCTTGACTTTCTTTGATTGATTTCCCTTTATTTTATTCTCTCAATTCCCTCTCGTGTTTTTCCATTGTTTCCTACCCGTGGACTCTTAGTTTCTACTCTTTTCTTTTCTCTTTTTTTTCTTTGTTTTTCCTCTCTTTTCTTTTCTTTTTTTTTCTTGGTTTTTCCTCTATTTTCTTTTTCATTGGGTTATGGTCGAATCCTATGGAGATTGCCTAAATATCATGACCCTGCATAAATCAGACCAAGCGTAGTTCTTGGAAAATAAATGTAAAATAACAAAAACATTTTGGGATTTTCAATTTTTCATAAAAAGTAATGATTTGATTAAAATGACTCACAAACTAATAGACCCAAAAATAAACTAACAGACTCTAATAAAAAGATGAAAATACAGACTCAAAAACAAACTAACATACTTCAACAGAAAGCAAATACAGACTCAAAAATAGCTGACAGACTTCAACAGAAAGAAAATACAGACTCAAGTAGAAATCACGAATACATTAATGCCTCAAATGCTCCTAGGGCTCGCGGGACATCATTTGGTTTCACCACGGGCCTATATGCAAGATCCCTTTGAAGCCTCTCCACGTCACTCATTATCTGTCGGACAAATGTCATCACTGTCGCAAAGAAGGTGGTGCGAGTCATATCCCCACATGTTTGGCATTTCACAACAATGTAGTCGGCAATGGTTCTGATCCTCTCTCAGATTCTACCCTTTTCCTGAAGCAGACGCCCGACTTGCTAATTTCGGGCTTCTAACACCTGTGTGTCGTGGAGATGTTGGTTTTGCAACTGTTGCATTTCTTCCTCCATCTAAGCTATCAAATCATAACAGTGTTACCTATCAACTTTAAAGTCTTTGGCCTGCTTGGCTGCCTCATTCTCGAGGGTAGTCATTTTCTTCCTCAAGCTGGTGATTGTCTCCTCATACTTTCTTTTTATTTGTTGCACAAATTGTGTCTGCTCTTCCGCTTTCTTTGCCCATTGTGCCCGGACTTTTGCTAGGCTGGCCTCAGACTTTTCCAGGTCATTTTGACACTCAAGAGCTTTCTTTTTCAAACTGCTTATAAGCCTTTCATCCACTCGGCTGCTTTCTGAGTTTCTAGCAGTTATTTTCATCTTCCGGATTTGAGCTTTAAGGACTTCATTTTCCTGAGTTAGTTTTTTCTTTTCTCCCTCATCTACGGCGGCTTGAAAACCATTTTCAATATGAATATCCATGACTTGCCTTTCCAACTTGCTTATGGTAGCCCTGTACTCGTTTTCTTTGGTCAACCAATCCCATTGCACCTGTGCTCCATCAGTGAACTGTTGGATATGGGGTCTCTTTATGGGCCTATCGGTCTCTTGATGAACTCAAGATCTTTTACCATACCAAGTAGTGTAATTGGGCTCCACCTCGCATCTGAATAGATCTTGTACTTGAGTTATAGGCTCTAAGATTCTGCACTAATGTCAAATCCAATGCACTTTTTCTTCTAGAAAAGCGGCTTTTGGATCCAACTCAATAACCTGCCGACTCAAATTCTCATCGTGTGGGATGGTCTGGTATCGGCCTAACTGACGTAAAACTCGGTGCGGAGCATAAGTCTGGGTACTCCAAAGACCTATCAACAACAGAATACATACCTCAACCGACGTATAGATTACTTCGCCGACCGAGAGCCACCTGAACGTCCATTCGATTTTGTTTGCAGTCAAGGATCTCAAGTGGGCATGCCATGCCTTTGTACCCTCTGGGAACTCGTAACCCTTGACCCAGTTTTCATGTTTTTCAATACACTCAAGGCCAATCATACCATAATTCAAGTATCCGAGACGGTAGCAAAGATATTCCTCTATCCATAATTGTAACAACATATTGCACCCTTCAAAGAACTTTCCCCCTTATCGACAAAAGGTCAAAGCTCGGTAAATTTCTGCCAAAATCATCGACACTATGGTCCCATTTGCCTTTTTCATCATAAAGTCAGTTATCCCCATGAGCCCCAACTCTATATTCCCGTCTTTTCGGGGGCAAATCAAAATACCCAGGAATGCCATTATAAAAGGTAACCCTCTCCGAGCTTCCTATTTGTCTTGGTTTCATGCATGAGTAAGACCGGTATCTGGCGTCTCGAAGCCACAGGGATTCCCGTAATGTCGGTATAGAAAGTAGAAGGTACATAATCCATTGGTCAAATTTCCTTCTCTGACGTCCCGAGTGATGCTTAACAAGTCCAAAAATTTATGAGGGGTTACTGTTCTAGGTGCCACCGGGTATTGATTTCTAAGATTCCCATTGAAATCGGTGTAGCCTGCTATCTCTTCCAGTGTAGGAGTTAACTCGAAATCAGCAGAGTGGAATAAATTGTGTGCTGGGTCCCAAAATGGTATCAAGGCCTCGATTATGTCCTTCCTCGGCTTAACCTTCAAGAGCCCTATAAGACCACCCAATGCTTTTATCACGACTTTCCTGTTGTCGTCCCCTATATCGTGCCACCACATATGTAGCTCCAAAAGGATCTCTTCACGGACTGAGAAAGGTTCATTTTAAGTTGTGCTCTTCCTGCACATTTTTAGGGTGATTTTAATTAAAATAAAATTATGACTCATTTTGACTCAAGGAAATGACCATTTTTTTAAAATTTTAACAAAAATATCCGGCTTTGCCAATACAGCCTTTCAGCACTTCGAAAACAAAGATTTTAAGGCCGTGTTTGTTAACCGGCCAAAACCTTAAAAATGACCAAAAGCGGTTGTTCTTGCAAAAACGGCCTTCCGACGCCCTTTTGAGGGACATTCGGCTATTCTTGACAAGAATGGCATCACGCTTATGCATAAAATAAAAATTTTGTTCTTTTTGGGCTATTTTTGCAAAAAGGAAGTAGGAGCTGATGGGGGTTTCCTACGTATCTCACGCCCTGTGAGAATCAAATTGGCATGGTTCGGGCAGATAAAACAAACTATTTTTGAAAACAAAACCTTCTTTTTCTTTTTTCATTTCATTTTTCTCAAAAATTCGGCAGAATTTCAGTACTATTTGGATATTGGTTTTTTTCAAAACATGCGATTAACTCACTTAGCCCTCACACTACTATTCTCTTTTCCCAACTTTCTCCCAATATTCATAAGCCGGTCATCATGCAAATTTGAAGCAAATAAATGCACAAGTAACAAATAAGATGCATCAAGATGGTCATTTTTGGTACACCTGTCCTAGACAGAACAAACCCCTGTGTTGAGTCTCCAAAGTCAAATGAGGGCCATGAATTATACATTTGGCTAATATAGCACACCTCAACCCATTTTTACCACAAAACCCATCTTTGCAAGTTGAGATTAGCAAGTTTAGAAAGACTAACAACACTAATGCTTCCAGTAAGATTATATTTTGCTAATGAGAGCTTGTGAAGAAACTACAGGCGTAAAAGGCCTCTGCTTATCCTCCCTGAAAGTCCAAACCCGTCAAGAACAACATCAGATACCCTATTGGATCTTGGGTTGCAATTTATTCCATTCTAGTTACAGGGACTATCATCCTCTTCATTCCAAGATTTCAGCTTTCCATCTGGATCTTGAACGTCCGATTTGAACACGATTAGTCCCAGTACATCATCATTCAAAGACGGGTTCAATGCTACCACAAAAACAATAGCTAAATGATACAAAATTACAATAAGTAACAGTTTTCTCATTCCCAATCTCCTAAATGAACCTACAGCAGCTACCATTGCTTATGGTCTTAATAAGAAAGCAACAATGTTGGTATGAAGAACGTGCTTGTCTTTGATCATGGGGTGTACATTTGATATCTCTCTTCTCACAATTGAGGAAGGTATATTTGAGGGGAAAGCTACTGTTGGAGACACCCATCTTGGAGGTGAGGACTTTGACAATAAGTTGGTTAACCATTTCGCTCAGGAACTCAAATAAGCCAATATCATGCTTAATGTTGTCACACAATCAAAAATCAAAATCAAAGGAAACTTGAATGATAGACCAATGCAATATTTCAATCAATTTCAACTAATAAGATCCCTTTTCCGTGATAATGACCTCAACCAATGTTAATGTTATCTCAATAACCAAAAGGAAAGAAAGTTTCTACCCCAATCAAAGTGTTGCTAAAAAATTTATCAGAAATAAAAGGGGAAAATGAAGATAGAATGAGAAGAGGAGGGAAGCAACTAACCAACAAAACCTATCAGAAACCAAACAGAACACAATAAAAACATGAACTACTAGTAATCAGGGCTGCTGCAGGCCAGCCAGTGCAGAATTTTGCACTTAAAATTGTGCAAACAGGCTACCTAGACAGCTGCAAAACAAGGCAGACTTTCACCAAGGCCAACAGTCCAAACACTGCCTGCTGTCGATTCAAATTGTTGCTCTAACTGGCTTCTTCAACAGCTCGAAAGAGCAGATTTCTTGTAGCAGAAACATGGCAAACAATTTTTTTAACAAGAGCAAGGAAAATAGAGCAATCTGAACATATACAATCAGCCCAGACACTATGGCTACCTTAAGAACACAAGAAGAATTACCAAGACTTATTTTTAGGATTTAAGTAACGTATCTCAAGTAAAACCTCAAGAAAACAGACAAAATGCTCAAAGGAACTACTTTATGAATATAGTAGATGCATAATTTTTACAGTATGAAGATCAGAGTGCATTTCCACATGAAAACAAGGAAGCAACTCGATGCAAATGTCAAGTAGATACTAGCGAAGATGAACAGATCAGGGACTTAATAAGCTGGGGACGAGTCGATCCAAACCAACAAAGACAAGCATATTTAGACAATGAACCAAAGGTTCAGTGAACGTATTTCCAACAGCTTAATTCAAAACTAAATTGCGATTTAGCCATTATTACTCACCAACTAAATCATGTGTGAGCACGTGATTTTTTCCCTAATCAACTTTATTCCAAAAGTTTCAAATAAATGATTTCTTTTACCATTTTTGTGGATTTTTGTTAAAATTAGTGTTAACTGTTGCATTTTAATTCATATTAAAAATACAAAAAATATACACATGCATTAGGGGGTTTAATTTTACAATTTTAGAAAAATAGCATTTTGCGCTTTAATTGAAAATTACCATAGAATAGAAGTTAATTAGTTTAATAATATGAAAATAAAATACCAAAGAAAAGATAATACAAAAAGAAAAGAAAAATAAAAATACAAAGGAAAAGTGTAATACAAAAAATACAAATACAATAAAATTTGGACTGATACAAATTATACAAATTAAAAGCCCAAAAAATAAGAAAATGTTCATGCCCAAATGAGTCATACCCGGTCTGCCCATTCTATACCAAAATGACCCCGTTTAAGGTATAAAAGATCTGGGGCATTCAAATAATGAGATCTAACGGTCACGTTACACTAACCCTAAATAAAGAAAACGACATCGTTTCATCTTGTGTAAATCTGAACCGTTAATTTAATCAATCCAATGGTTGAAATTGAATCATCATTTAAATGATATGGTGTCGTATAGGGTTAAATGAATCTGAGTCGTTGGTTCATTAGATCCAACGGTCTCAGTACATTAAAAGGCTTTTAATATAGCAAGGCGTTACACCCCTCTTCATTTTTCCCATTTCCTCTTCGACGAACTAACCCTAGTCGCCCTAGTTCTCTCCTAAGCCCACCAAAACCCTACCGGCGGGAGATGCTAGTTAGGCCAAAACCTTTGTCCTTAACACCATAGATGCCTCTCAGTCCCTTCTTCCCACCCCCATACCTCTTTCTCCTCGAATAAGGCCGGAACCCATCGAATATTAAAATTAGGATCGCCGGAACCCTAGTTTTGGCGAACACTGCTTCATTGAAACCGTTCCCAAATCACCCTATAACATCCTCTTGACATCCTCAACACTGTTCTGAAGCCCTAAGGTGTTAAAAATCGCTGTAAGACTCAAAAATGTTCAAGAAGAGTCTGCCGGCGACTAAAATTTCAATAAAAGGCTATAAAGGCCTCCTGGACAACCAGAGTTGTTTTTTTTTAAAGAGAAAAGAAGAAAAAAGAAAAACAGACTGTAGAAAAAATAACGAAAAAAGCTAAGTTCTTTCTTCTCTTTATTTTATTTCGATTCTTTTCTTTTTATATATGTTTCTACATGCATGTTTTCCTCTTTTGATTTTATCATAATTTTTTGATTCATTTCTGTTTGTTGTTAGTTTCAGGGTTACTTAATCTCTGTTTTAAATAGTATTTTAGATTTACAATTTGATACTATTAGGGTTTTAATTTTAGTTCAAATTCTGATTAATTTTGATAGTATAAAGATTAGCAGTAGTTAATTGGATTTGTTATGATTGACCGTGATTTGAATTGTTCATGTTTGATGATTTATGATTAGTTTATAGCTGTTTGATCTTCGCATAAGTAACTGGCTGATCCTGATTAGTTTTGTTAATTAGTTTTTTAAATCCTATAGTTATGGTTAAATTCAGTTGTTATAGTTAAAGGGGTATAGGGGTTAATTGGCAGAAGGATCAATAAGTAAAATCAACAAAGTTTCGAGGGCCTTTTGGAGATATTAAAAGGTTCAAGTGTAATAAACCTAAGTAAGGGAGGGTACTTTAGGTATATAAAAGGGTAGTTGAGTAGATATTAAAAGGAAGTGAGGGTAGAATAGGAATTCCAAAGGAAAAGGAATATGGTAGAAGTAACTCGAACCTTCTAGGTTAGGCCATTAGTATAATTTCTAATAAATAAGTGCAGTAACTTGTTTAACAAGTTAAAAAATGAGGGACTATTAGATAAATTCTGATTTTAAAATTCCCTCCAAATTAAAAATCTATAAATAGGCAGTTTCAACCTTAATTCAGAAGTTTTTAGAACCCCAAGAAAATTCCCCAAAATATCTGCCAAATTTCCAGATCTAAAAACTTTTCCAAATCTCAATTTCCTTCCCTGGATGTGAATTCATTTCAGAAATCCTTTCATGATTACACATTAGCTTTTTGGATGCAGAGTCATTTGATGTTTCCTAGCCGAATCAATATCTGAAATTTCAGAATCCTTAGATTCATTTTAGCTTGAATTTGAGTTACTAGAATGAATTTGACTGGTTTTCTGATTAAACGACATGCTGGATTACATTGAAAAATTGAGTATGGATTGGAGCTTGATTTCAAATTGCTGGTTATGCTTGATGTGTTGTTTGTAGTTGCTGATTTTTGATCCTTTGATTTTGTTTCACTTTCCAGGTACGAGTTTGTTCTCTAGTAGTCAAGGGCTAAAGCCATATGGAGTTGAAGTTTTTAGTTTAGTTCTGTTCAATTCTGTTTGTTCAGATTTTGTTTAGAAAAAAATAATTTTCCTATATTGCTCCTGGGCTTACGAATGTGTATTTTGCTTTTCTCTTATAATTCAGTTTTAAGTTTAACTTGTAAATAAACTTGGACATTCATTTTACATCGACACAGAGTAGTTTTGCCTTGTGTAGTTTAATTTGTTAGAAAAAAGGCTGAGATAGGAAATAGTATTAAAATTCGTGACTGTTAGGTATGTTATCAGGATATGTAATTAAATTGAAAGGCAGTACATGATTGTTGATCATCCTGAATCTCAATCTGGGTCATAGTGTTTTATTTTTCTACTTGAGTAAGACCTTAAAATAACATTTCAAGTCAATAACCATCTGAACACTGTTGCTAGAATGGTTATCAGTAAAATCAACATTGTTATGGTGATGTTTTATATTTTTAAAAACAAAAAAAAAAAAATTATCACATTATCCATAGGGAACACTGATCTAAAATTGCTCCACTGAAGGGTTCACGTTTGGTGCTAATGGATTAGTCAATTGCCTAGGGCTCAATGTTAAATGGCGTAAAAATAAAACCATTTGGTTCAATTAAAAAATTTCAAATCATGTTTATAAAATAGAATTAGTTGGTTAATAAAATGTTTCAATTTGTTAATATGTCAAATGCATGAGGGGAAGTGTGTGCTATTCTAACGGGCTAAGTCTGAGGCCCAATAACATTTCATAATTTTAGGAATATAATAATATCAAAATAAGTAGGAATACGGAAATTTAATCCATAAATATGAAATTGGATTGTGAATTAGGTAGCGGGTTCAAGCTAAAAGGTTTATCCTTTTGTTTGAATCCGGACTTGAATTCGGAATTCGAGTTTGTATTCATGAATTAACCTAGGTTTTAAACTTAGAAGAACAATAAACTCATGTTGGATCCCTAGTAGGATGCTTGTTTGCATCATGTGCATTTGACTTAGGGGACTCAACACAGGGGTTGGGTCCGTCTAGGACAGGTGACCCGAATTAAAATGACCATCCTGATGCATATTACGTGCTACTTGCATTTATTTGTTCGGCTTTGCATGTTTACCGGTTTGTATATAATGAGTAAAAAATTGTAAAAAATAGCAATATTAGGACTGAGTGAGGGTAATCATTTGTTTGAAAAAACCAATGCCCAAATAATACTGAAATGCTGCCGGATTTTTGAAAAAATGAAAGAAAAATGAAAAAAAATAGAAAATATTTGAGAAATATTGTGGTAAAAAATAATTTTTATTTTTGGCCAATCGGCCCGAACTACGCTGGTTTGATTCTCACCACGTGTGAGATACGTAGGCAACCCCCGACGGGTCCAACCACACCTTTTGCAAAAATTGTCGGAAAAAAAATGTCAAAATTTTGACTTTTGTTATAAATAAATCGGGTGGTGTTATTTTTGTTTAAAACAAGTCGAATGTCCCTCAAAAGGACGCCGGAATGCCATTTTGCAAGAATAACCACTTTGAATAATTTGCGGGCACAACCTTAAAATATCCTTTGCAGAAATATTGAAAGACTGTATCCGCAAAATCAAGTTTGGGTCATTTATCAACTTTACAAAAAAATAACCACTTTGCTAAATAAGCCATTACATGGCAAATTTTTGCTAAAATAGCCACAATTGGCATTAAAACTTTTTCAGTCTTGCGTTCGCCTGTGGCGATGCTGAGTGACACCCCATGGGCCCCAGGATGAGAAATTTTGATTTTAATTATTGAATATGGAATTCCTAAATTTAAATTTTTGCAAAAATTGCCACTTTTCTTTTAATCATTAAATTCCTTCAAATAAATGTGCAGGATGAATTCAAATGACATCGAAACTTTCTCAGTCCTGAGCGAGATACCCCTTAAGCTCCATTTGTGGTGGAATGATCTCGGAGATAAAAGCAGAAAATCAGTGGTAAAAATTCTAGGTGGCCTTGTGGGACTTATGAACATAAAACCGAGAAGGGATATTGTTGAAGCTTTGATACCGTTTTGGGACCCGACTCGAAATGTCTTCAGATTCTCTGATTGTGAGCCCACGCCAACATTGGAAGAAATAGCAGGGTATGCCGGGCTTAATGGAAATATGAGAAATAGATATCCTTTGTCGCCAAGACCGGTTACACTCCACAAATTTTTAGATTTGCTGAGTATCAGTCGGGATGTCCAGGACCCGTGTTTAAAGGATGGGTGTTGTACTCTACATTTTCTCTATCATTGATATGGTAACCCAAGAGGCTTCGAGGAACTGAACACCGGCCTGACACATGCGGGAAATAAAGATAAATGGGAGGCTCGGCGAGGATTAGCATTTTTGGCGGCCTTCCTAGGAATCATAATTTGCCCAAGGAAATATGGAAATATAGACCTCGGGCTAGTAGGAATGATGGATGTAGCTATGAAAAACCTACTAGCACGGTGGTCTCCTTGATCGTAGCTGAGATATATCGGGCTTTAACTAAGTGCCGAGAAGGGGAAAAATTCTTCCAAGGGTGTAATCTTCTATTGCAAATGTGAATCCAAGAACATTTATGCCATTGTTCAGGATACATGAATTTTGGGTTGACTGGACTTAATTGCATCAATGAGTTTGAAACCCGGGTTACATGCATTAAGTTCCCCGAAGGTGTTGAAGCTTGGATATCATGTTTTAGATCTTTGAATGCGGATAAGATTGAATGGGCTTATGGGTGGCTTCCCGATACTGAAGTTGTTTACACTTCAGCAGAAGTTCCATATATTCTTCTAATGGGTATTCGAAGCATACAACCTCATGCACCTTACAGGGTCCTGCGACAATTTGGGAGGTTCCAAACAATGCACAATGATGAGGATTTGACTGAACAAATTATTGAATTGAGTCCCAAAGCCACTTTTCCAGAAGCAAGAATTAGAAAGATATGGAATGAAAGTCGGTTTCTACAACTTGACACTATGATACAAGATCGAGCAAAGGGTGAAATAGACCCCAAGTATTTGATTTGGTTCGGCAAAAGGTTCCAAATTCCTGGAAGACCAGCTAAAAGACCCCATTTATAGCAGTTTACTGATGAACCCCAAATCCAATGGGAATGGTTAGCAAAAGAGAAAGAATACCGAGCTAAAATTGGTGTATTGGAGCAACATGTGCGGGACCTTCAGTTTGAGAAAAGCATACAAATTGCAGCTGATGAAGGAGAGAAAAAGAAATTGGCCCATGAAAATGAAGCTTTGAAGGCGCATATTCATAAAATGAAAATCGATGCTAGAAACCGAGAAAGAAGCGTGTCTGATGAAAGGTTGATCGAAGGATTGAAAAAGTAAATTTCGGATTGTCAAGAAGAGTTAGAAAAATCTGAAAGGAACATAGCAAGACTTTGAACACACTGGGCCAATAAAACTGAGGAAAAAGCTCAATATGTACAACAGTTGAGAAAAGACTATGAAGGGACCATTGCCAATATGAGAAGAAAAGGCAAATGCTCGGGAAGAAAAAACAGCTCGGTTAGACAAAAGTTTTCAGGCTGAAAGGGATCATTGTTATGAGATGATTGCTGAAATGCAAAAGGAAATAAAATTACTACAAGATCTTCATCTCCAAGATTCTCAAATACTTGAAGCTCGGGCCCGACAGAGAAGTCGACTTCTCCAGGAAAATGGCTGAATTAGGGAAAGAATTCGAGGCATTGCACGCTATGTTGTTAAAGGATGTCAATGTGGTGAAAAGATGGGGTATGCCACTTCTTCTGCAGCAGTGATGATATTTGTCCGACAAATTATGAATGATTTGGAGCAATTACAAATGGATCTTGCAAGCAGGCCTGCGGCGATGCCGAAAGATGCCCCACGGGCCCCAGGGTTTGAAGCTTTGATGTATTCTTAAAAAAAAATATAGTAGTTGAATTTTAAATTTGTATGTTTGATTTCAAAAATAGAATATTAGCTTAGTATTAATGTAATCATTTGTCATTAATGAAATTTAAAAATTGTTCCAAAAGTTGTAATTATATTTTCGCCTTCAATTTTATATGAATACATTTGCGATAAGCAATTTCATAGGACCGGTAATAATCATATAAAAATACAAGTCAAAAAAATAGTAAAAAATAAATAAAAAATGAAAAATGAAAAGAATGAAAAGGAAAGAGAGGAAAAGCCACAACAAAAGAATTGGCAAAACAAAGGAAAAGGCAAGAATAAAAAAAAAGTCATAATTGAGAAAGACGGGATGACGCATGTGGACGAGCAAATTGTTTGAATACGTATATTCTCTCAATATGCAATTATTGATCGATAATGCCCTAACCACTACCAAGCGTCGTTGTTGAGTTCAGACAGGTGGTTTTAGCTAGCTGGCATTCTGGCAACTCATCAGTACAATACCCGTTCCAAAGATACGTCAAAAATGATTAGCCAAAAGATTTAAGCCACAATTGTTGACCCGGCTAGGGATCATGAAACAATAGATGTGAATGCTATGAAGGAGGAAATGTACAAGCTTAAGCAACAAATGGCCGAAATGTACCAGGCCTGGGCGAAAGGACAACCCTTACCTACATATCCTGCCAATCCCGTCTATGTTCCTCCACCAACACAAGACCCTCCTACCGTAAATTCCTCCCCGGCCTACCCTACATATCCACCATACTATGCAACCACTTCACAAACACCACCACCTCCTCCACCACCAAAACAGGTCCCACATCCACCACCTCCAGTTGCTCCTGTGTATGTGGCTCCTCCACCGGCCATATTACACAAATCTACAAGTGAACCTCTGTTCCATACCCAAGATAACCACTACTATCCACCAGAACCTACTTTTAGACATCATGAGCCTTATCCTTACACTCCTCTCATTGATATATCTGAGGAAGAGAAATATCCAAAGAACCCCGAACAAGAAGAAATGATTCGAAAAGTAAAAAGTTCGGAACGGTCGTTCCGGAATATGCAGGGTCTCGGGGAGCAGGTAAGTGTGGTTTATAAAGACCTATGCCTATTTCCAGAAGTTCAGTTGCCAGTAGGTTTTAAATTACCAAAGTTAGATCTTTACGACGGTCATGGTCACCCTGTGGCGCACTTGAGAGGATTTTGCAGTAAAATGAGGGATGCTGGTGGAAAGGACGAATTGCTAATGGTGTACTTCAGCCAGAGCCTTAGTGGATCTACCTTAGAGTGGTACACGAGGCAGGATCACACTCGTTGGTTTACTTGGGACGACTTAGCCCAGGCCTTTGCCAATCACTTTTAATATAATTTGGAGATTGTTCCTGACCGACTCTCCCTGACGAAGATTGAGAAGAAGCCAGGAGAGAGCTTCAGAGAATATGGATTCAGGTGGAGAGAGCAGGCTGCCCGAGTTGATCCGCCCATGAAAGAGGGTGAAATGGTGGATTACTTCTTGCAAGATCTAGAGCCTACATACTACGGACATTTGGTGTCAGCTGTTGGAAAGACATTTAATGAAGTTGTCAAAATGGGGAGTATGGTAGAAGAGGGCTTAAAATCTAACAAGATCATGAGCTACTCGGCAATAAAGTCTACAACTCAGGCCATCCAGACAGGCACTGGAGGGGCCCTGGGAAAGAAGAAAAAAGAAGAGGTAGTTGTTGTAGAAGGCAGGACATGGTCCAGGGGTCCTTCTCCTTACTATCATCAACCTCGCCCACATCATCAACCTTACCCACCTACACCATATGGCCCACCACAACATTATTATCCTCCCCATGCTCCCCAATTTTCAGTCCATCATACCCAAACTTACCCACAAGCACCGTGGCGTGCACCCACTCCTCACAACACCTATCATATGCAGAATACATACCCACCTCCCAAAACATATAGAAACCCTGGTGGAACAGGCTTCCGCCCAAGCCCTGCTGTCAAAAATGATAGGGTGCATAAGAAAAAGACTTTTACTCCGTTAGGAGAATCCTACACCAGTCTATTTCACAGACTGAGGCAGCTTGGAGTTCTAAACCCCATTGAACTAAAAATACCGAACCCACCACCAAGAAACTTGGACCATTCCGTCAGCTACGAATATTGTTCAGGAGCTTTGGGGCACGACACGGAGAAATGTTGGCACTTGAAGACTGCTATTCAAGAGCTCATTGAGTCAAGGAGAATTGAAGTTCAGGCCCCCGAAACTCCTAATATTACATAGAATCCCCTACCTGTTCATCATGAAGCTCATATGATTGAGTTGGTACAGAGGGGAGAATGTAAAAAGCCATCTCATACGGTATTGATGATCAAAGCAAGTGAAAGCAAGGTAGATGGAAAGGCAATGGGTGGGGGAGCAGTGGTTGCAGTTGAACAAGTGATTGATAAGCCAGTATTGATAGCAAAACCAGAGCCAATGAAAGTGGTAGTACCAGGGGTAATTGTAAAGCCCGTGTTAGTTGTGAAAGGAGCCCAAGCAGAATCGGTCATCATCAAACCGGTAACTCAATTGCCCGTTGTGGATGCAAAAGTTGTCCCATGGAACTACAACAAAGTGACTGTCATGTATCGGGGGAAAAAGGTCAGAGATGAAATTTGTGAAACTCATGGTTTGACAAGATCGAGGAGGTGCTTTACCCCTGAAGAATTAAGAAAAGCCAAACTAAACAAGGACAATTCGGCTCCTGTGAAAAAGGCTGTCACTGAGGAGGAAGCCGAGGAATTTATGAGAAAAATGAAGGCACAAGATTACTCGATAGTGGAACAATTGAGGAAAATGCCAGCGCAGATCTCTCTGTTGTCTCTGCTAATTCACTCAGATGAACATCACCATGCACTAATGAAGATCTTGAATGAAGCACATGTGCCCGAGAAAATTATAGTAAATCATCTTGAAAAGATCGCGAATAAAATTTTTGAGGTGAACAGGGTGACTTTCTCAGATGACGAATTGTCAGTGGAGGGAACTGAACACAATAGAGCACTGTACCTTACTGTGAAATGCAAGGATTCTGTAGTGACCCGTGTGCTAATTGATAATGGGTCAAGTGCCAACATATGCCCTCTATATACTTTAGAGAAGCTGAAGGTCGATAATGAAAGAATTCACAAAAATAGCATTTGTGTACGTGGATTCGATGGGGGAGGGAAGAATACTGTCGGAGATATTGTGCTAGAACTTACAACTGGGCCTGTGGAGTTAACAATGGAATTCCAAGTACTGGATGTTATTGTATCCTATAATCTTTTGCTGGGCCGACCATGGATCCATGCTGCAAAGGCTGTGCCATCTTCACTACATGAGATGGTAAAGTTTGAATGGGATCGTCAAGAGATCGTGGTCCACATGGAGGATAATTCTTGCAATACTATTACTCCCTTCGAAGAAGTCAAGGATAATAAGGGCTCATGGTTGTACCAAGTGGTAGATACAGTATCGGTCGCTAAAGTTTCGGCGAGCGAGCATGTTCCTATGCCAAAGGTGGCAACCGCATCTGTTATGGTGGCCACAGAAATGTTGAAAAATGGATTTCTACCCGTAAAGGGATTGGGAGTTTCATTACAGGGTATTACACAACCGGTGTCTCTTCCTGGTAACATCAATACTTTTGGGTTGGGCTTTAAACCTACTGCTGCTAATATAAGGAGAGCTCGGAAGTTGAAGAAGAAAGTGTGGACCCTCCCTAAACCTATCCCTCGCCTTTCCC
>MU785986.1:60425-77036 GCA_026770625.1 Nicotiana glauca
TTTGGAAGAAATTAGTAAAGAGTTGAGTCAATATGAGGAAAAACCCTTGAATGATACAGAAGCAATCAATCTGGGGGACTAGGAAAATGTCCGGGAAATAAAGATAAGTGTCCATTTGGAAGCTTCACCCAGGGATGAGTTGATCAAGTTGTTGTTTGAATATAAAAAAATCTTTGCATGGTCATACGATGATATGCCGGGTCTGAGTACTGATTTGGTGGTCCACAAATTGCCTACTTATTCGGAATGCCCGCCTGTCAAGCAGAAGCTGAGAAAATTCAAGACAAACATCAGTGTGAAAATAAAAGAAGAAGTCAATAAGCAATTTGAGGCAAAGGTTATACGGGTTACCAAATATCCTACCTAGTTAGCCAATGTCGTGCCCATGCCAAAGAAAGATGGAAAGACCAGAGTGTGTTGATTATCAGGATCTCAACAAGGCGAGTCCAAAAGACAATTTTCCACTGCCAAAAATACACATACTGATTGACAATTGTGCCAAACATGAGATTGGTTCTTTTATGGATTGTTATGCGGGTTACCACCAGATTTTGATGGATGAGGAAGATGCTGAAAAGACAACATTCATTACACCTTGGGGGACATACTGTTACAAGGTGATGCCGTTTGGACTGAAAAATGCAGGGGCAACATACATGAGGGCTATGACTACCATGTTCCATGATATGATGCATCGGGAGATTGAAGTCTATGTGGATGATGTAATTATAAAGTCCAAAAAGTAGTGTGATCATGTTAAAGACATGAGGAAGTTTTTCCAGAGGCTTTGCAGGTACAATCTCAAACTTAATCTAGCAAAGTGTGCTTTTGGAGAACCATCAGGGAAGTTGTTGGGGTTTGTGGTGAGTTGACGTGGTATTGAACTAGACCCGTCCAAAATCAAATCCATTCAGGAATTGCCTCCGCCAAAGAGCAAGAAAGAAGTGATGAGTATGCTCGGTAGATTGAATTATATCAGCAGGTTTATTGCTCAGCTTACGTCAACTTGCGAGCCTATTTTTAAATTACTGAAGAAAGACGTTGCAGTTAAATGGACAGATGAGTGCCAGGCTGCATTTGACAAAATCAAGGAGTACTTGGCCAATCCACATGTATTGATTCCACCTGAGCCAGGAAGACCTCTGATCCTTTATTTGACGGTGTTGGATAATTATTTCGGTTGTGTACTGGGGCAGCATGATGTTACATGGAAGAAAGAGCAAGCAATTTACTACCTCAACAAGAAATTCACATCTTACGAGGTAAAATACACTCAATTAGAGAGGACGTGTTGTGCTTTGACCTGGGTGGCACAGAAGTTGAAACATTATTTGTCAGCATATACCACTTATCTCATTTCCTGGCTGGATCCGTTGAAATAAATATTTCAGAAGCCCGTGCCCACAGGGAGGCTTGCTAAACGGCAAATCCTGCTCATAGAATTTGATATTGTTTATGTAACCCGCACTGCGATGAAAGCACAAGCAGTAGCTGATCACCTAGCGGAGAATCCGATTGATGATGAATATGAACCATTGAAAACATATTTTCCCGATGAGGAAGCAATGTACATTGATGAATTGGAACAAGATGAAAAGCTAGGGTGGAATTTATTCTTTGATGGGACTGCCAATAATAAAGGCGTCGGGATAGGAGCAGTACTTATTTCAGAGACGGGACAACATTATCCTGTCACACCTCAGCTTCGTTTTTTTTTGCACCAACAATATGGCTGAGTATGAAGCATGTATTTTGGGTTTGAGAATGGCTATAGATATGGGTGTCCAAGAGATTTTGGTCATGGGTGACTCAGATCTTTTGGTATATCAAATTCAAGGAGAATGGGAAACACGGGACTTAAAGCTCATACCATACCGGCAGTGTCTGTATGAACTATGTTAGCGGTTTCAGTCCATAGAATTCAATCACATTCCGAGAATTCATAATGAAGTTGCTGATGTTTTGGCCACTCTAGCATCAATGTTACACCATCCAGACAAGGCTTATATGGACCCATTGCAGATTCAGATTCGAGATCAACATGCGTATTGCAATACAATAGAAGAGGAGCTTGATGGTGAGCCATGGTTCCATGATATTAAAGAATACCTCTGAATGGGAGTATATCCGGTACAGGCCACGGGGGATCAAAATAGAGCTATCAGACGATTGGCAAGTGGATTTTTCTTTAGTGGAGGGGTTTTGTACAAAAGAACCCCGGATCTTGGTTTGTTAAGGTGTATGTGTAACGACCTGACCGGTCGTTTTTAGAATTTATGCCCCGATCCCCTATTAACTGCTTTCCCTAAGTTCATTTATGCTATTTTAGTTTGCTGAGACGTTCGGTATTAGGATTCGGAGTGTTTTAGGACATTTAGTCCCTAAATGAGAGCTTAAGAGTTGAAGAATGGTCCGTATTGGGAACAGTGTGAAGACGTCCTCGAAATGGAAATCTTATGGTTCTGTTAGCCCCGTTAGGTGATTTCGGGGTTGGGAGCGTGTTCGGAATATATTTTGGAAGTCTGTAGCTCATTTAGGCTTGAAATGCCAAAGTTGAATTTTTGAAGTTACCGGTCCCATAGTGAGTTTTTTATCTGAGGGTCGGATTAGAATTCTGGAAGTTGCAGTAGCTCTGTCATGTCATTTGGGATGTGTGTGCAAAATTTCAGGTCATTCGAACAAGGTTTGGATAGGTTTTTGATCGAAAGTGTGTTTGGTTAGAAGTTGAAGTTCATAGGCTTGAATCTTGTCTTAAATCGTGATTCCGGCATTGTTTCGGGTGATTTAATGATTGGTACAAGTTTGAATGATGTTATGGGGTATTTCTGTAGGATTGGTTGAGGTCCCAGGGACCACGGGTGTGTTTCGGATGCTCAACGGGTCACTTCCTCCTATTTTTGAACTGTTGTTGCTGCTTCTGTTATTCCTTCATCGCATTCGCGATGTGGCCTTCGCGATGGCTTACCTTGAACCACCTGGGAAATTCCTCTTCATGTTCGCATAACCATTCCCATGATCGTGAAGCCCAGTTTACTTCTCCTTCGCGTTCGTGGACGCTCTCACGCGTTCGCGTAGAGCAACTTCTAGGCCTTCGGCATCTCCCTTCTAAGCGTTCGCACTTACACCCACGCGATCGTGAAGATCTGTTTACCCCTCCCACGCATTCGCGATATACATTTTTTGGACCTTCTCAAATTCCTCTACACGATTGCGATCCTTGTTACGCGATCGCGATGAACAAAATGCCTGGTCAGATTATATGTTCTTCAAACGAGGGTATATGCCATTTTTCACATTTTGACTTGGGAGCTCGGTCCTTGGCGATTTTTGAAGGAATTTTTACCTGGGAAACTTGGGTAAGTATTTTTCACTCGACTTAGACTAATTTCCATGAATCTCCTCTTAATTTCATCCGTTAATTTCAAATTTTTAATGAAAAATGGGTAGAACTTCATAGGCCATGTTATTTAGTTTTGAGGGGGCATTTGACCTCCGATTTGAGAGATTTTTATATGGGTAGACTCGTGAGAGTATGAGGGTTCTGAAAATATGAAAATTATCTGATTCTGAGAAGTTGTCCTGAGGGGCATTTTGGTCATTTTGCCTAATTTTGTGATTTAGCTTTGAATTAACTAGTAGAATCAGTTGCTTGAGATATTAATTACAATGTGTGATTTAATTGAATATATTTGGGCCATTTGGAGTTGAGAACTCGTGGCAAGAACGTGGTTTCTAGTTGATTTTAGCCGGTTTGAGGTAAGTATCTTGCCTAACCTTGTGTGGGGGACTTCCCCTAGGATTTGAGTCTTCTCTGTTGGTTGTATTCCTTGTACGCGAGGTGACGAGTGCGTGTTCGGATTTATTTGTGGTAAAGTGATCCTTTAGGCTCTTAGACCCTTGTAATAACCGAATATGAAGTTGTACTTGAAGCCTATTACTTGTGTTAGACTAGGAAAGCATGTCTACCTGATGTAATTGCCTACGTGCTAAGTTGTTTAATCGTACTACGTGAAGCATGCTAGGCTAGTTCTATCTGCTACTCCGTCTTTCATATTTATCCCTTGGTTTGTTTCTGGCTGTGACTGCACTTTTATTTTAGGACTACGGGTTCGATTCCCGGGAGATTCTTTGCTGTTGATATGATGGACTACGGGTTCAATTCCCCGGAAGATCCTTTGCTATTGATAAGGTGGATTACGGGTTCGATTCCCGGGAGATCCTAGATATTTAAATGTGATGGACTTCAGGTTCAATTCCCAGGAGTTCCACTAGACAGTTGAGGAGAGGGCTACAGGACGGTATCCTGGGAGACCCTCATTAGTATTGACATTTAGTGGTGTTTGCCCTGTGTTTATGTTTTATCCTGGTAGTTATTATTGCTTTGTTGATTGGCATTATTACACTGTTGCATTTATCATTCTTGTTAGATTTTCACCCTATTAAATTGTTGATATTGTGATGCACGAGGTTTCTGTCGTGCGATTGTTGATATTGTGATGCATGAGGCTTCTGCCGTGCGATTGGTGATATTGTAATGCACGAGGTTTCTGCCGTGCGGTTGTCGATATTATGATGCACGAGGTCTTTGCTGTGCTATTGTTATTGATGTTTTGCACATGCGACGTAATAAGGCGGGATATGTTATATGCTTATATGTGGGTTGCTCATATGGAAGAATAAGGTGGGACATTGTTATGCACGTGTGGCGAAATAAGGAGGTGCCTGTTATATTATTTATTGCACACGTGGCGAAATAAGGTGGGCTATGTCGGGGATTGATTGGATAGAGTTGTGACGGCCTGTGGAGGCATTTCTATTTATTTTATATTGTATATTGTGATTGTAGGTTGTTTACCTGTGTGAGTGCTACCGCTTGGGAATTGTGAGGAAATATCGTATGCGCAGTACCTCTTGGGAGTTGTGAGGAAATATCGTATGCGCAGTCCGTTCTCTTTTTTTTTTTTTATCATGTTCGCTAGCTGGTAGAATTTTGCTAGAAACACTTGCACAAGCATACACGTAGCTGAACACTCCCATTTGAGGTGAATTCCTCCTGATTTTGCTAAGGGTGGGGGTACGCCCTCATTTATTCCTTATAGTTGAGAGAGTGGCCCTAGTGAGCTAGTTGGTCGTCATTATGATCATGAGATCGATGGGGCACAGGATGCCAATTGTTAGATTTCAGATGCTGGATATTATACGAGTTGTGGTTTGTCCGAGATTCGGTGAAATTGTGGGAAGAGTTGAATAAGGCCCTTGCAAACATCATTGTCTGATAGGAATTATTTACTTGTTTCTTTTCTCTGTTGTGTTGTGACCTTAGGATTTTTTGTTGTAAGTTTACCATTATTTTGCATCATCGTTTATTATATTCTTGTTGATAATTGTTGTATTTACCCTTTTTGTGAGGTGTAGCATTTTTGGTCGTTTACGTATTCTTTACATATTCATATGTCATCACCATTGTTCCTATGATTATACTGTTATTGACCGGTAGGTGTCATGACTGTTCCTCGTCACTACTCCATCGAGGTTAGTCTTGATACTTACTGGGCACTGTCGTGGTGTGCTCATGCTACTCTTCTGCACATTTTTGTTGTGCAGATACAGGTACCCCGTTCAGTTCTGTCAGCCTTGGAAGGAGGAGTATCGGTAGAGACTTCAAGGTATATCTGCTACGTCCGCAGACCGAAGAGTCCCTTTCCAACTTTCTGTAAAAAGTATAGTTCTTTCAGTATTTTATCCTTTGTATAGATATTCTTGAGTCAGAGCCTCTTACGTATCCCTTTAGCTTGTGGTTTGTGAGTTTTCGGGTTTTGGGAAATGTTGTTAGCTTCGAGAATTGTTATGGTATGTGTCAAGCGTCACCTTAGGCACCATTTTTATTTTACTAATTCAGTTTATTTTATTTATTTTTCCGCAATTATGGTTATCTTCCGCATTATTAGGCTTACCTAGTCGTAGGGTTTAGGTGCCATCACGACATGTTCATGGAGGGTGAACTGGGGTCGTGACAAGATGGTATCAGAGCTCTAGGTTCATTGGAGTTAGATCATAAGCCAGTTTATTAGAGTCTCGTGGATCGGTATGGAGACGTCTGTACTTATCTGCGAGAGGCTATGTAACTGTTAGGAAAATTTCACTTTATTTGAATTCCATGTCGTGCGATATTTTGACATCCACAATCTTAAACCTCTGTCTTCTACTCTCTCACAGATGGTGAGGACACGTACTACTCGAGGCGATCAGACACCTGCGCCCCCTGCTGCAGCCGTCGGAGGTCTGGGCCGGGGTAGAGTTCGAGGACGCGCAAGAGGTGCAGCGAGAGAGCCTACGCGAGCTGCCGCCGAGGTACCACCAGCAGATCCAACCAGAGTCTAGGCACCTGACACGCCCATTGCTACTACTACCCCAGCCATTCAGGAGACTTTGGCATAGTTCATGAGCATGTACACCACTCTAGCTCAGGCAGGATCGCTTCCTCTTGCTGCAGCCACATCCCAGGCCGGGGGAGGAGCACAGACTCCCGCCGCCCGCACTCCGGAGCAGCGAGCGCATGTTGAGCAGGTTCCAGAGATTATTCTTGTGCCACCTGCGGCACCAGTTCAGCTCGAGGGCATGTCAGTGGCTTCCGAGCATGAGCAGATGAGACTAGAGAGGTTCAAGAAGTATGATCCTCCGGTGTTTAGTGGATTAGCATCAGACGATAACTTGGGGATTCTTGATGAGTGTTACCGTATTCTCCGTACTATGGGTATCTCTGGGTCGAGCGAGGTTTCCTTCACTACTTTTTAGCTTCGAGGAGCCGCCTATGATTTGTGGCGCACCTATGAGTTAGGTAGTCCGAAAAAGGCAGCTTCACTGACTTGGACTCAGTTTTCAGATATGTTTTTTAGAGAGTTTGTTCCTCAGAGCCTCAGGGATACATGGCGCGCGGAGTTTGAGCATTTGCGCCAGGGTGCTATGACCGTCTCGGAGTATGCTGTTTGTTATACTAGCTTGGCTAGACATGCCTCAGCGTTGGTCTCTACTATTCGCGAGAAGGTTCGCCGGTTCACTGAGGGGCTTATTCCTAGCATCAGGTTCAGCATAGACCGTGAGTTGGAGATGGACATTCCATATCAGCAGGTGGTGAACATTGCTAGGAGTATAGAGGGTATGCATGCGAGAGAGTGAGAGGGCAGGCAGGGTCAAGAGAGAGAGAGAGCAGACGAGATCAAGAGGGAGAGTTTGAGGAGGCGAGGAGTCCTCGTAGACCGAGGATATATACAAGTCCTTATTTTGGAGGCAGGGTGCGTCATGGTAGAGGTTTTGCGGGCCAACCAGTTCAGTTCGCATTTCAGACTCAGCATGGTAATTCAGGTGATCATGGGTCACGGAGTACCCGTACAGCACAGTTCCCACCGCCTCGTTAGCAGAGAGGGTGTTTTGAGTGTGGAGATACTAGACACATGGTGAGATATTGTCCCAGACTTTGGATCGGTGTATCCCAGTGAGGTATTCAGGCAGGTAGAGGGCGCCCAAGAGGGGAAGGCCCAGCTCGTTGATGTGTTCCATATGGTAGGCTTGAGGCCGGTGCGTCAGTTGAATAATGTTCAGGTACGGATTTGGTTTATTGCTAAGGGGAATTATCTTTAGTCCATCATAGTTCTACCTATCAGGGTGAGTTCCTTGTTTGTTGTTCCATTTATGAAGGAGCTTCACGATTTGCACTTTATTTATGTGATTATCCTGTTGGGAGGCTCTATGAGTGATAGCCGTGTCTATTGTTTGTTTCTAGTTGTTGTCTAGAGCTACGAGGCTTGTAGTAAATTCTTGTTGTTTGTTTTGGTAGGTCTGATGTCACTTTTGAGTATTTTTGCTTATGAGCTGTGATTTTCTATGCTCCACCAGTGTGGGAGCCAGGGTGTGTTGTAAATTATAGACATGATTGATCCAGTGAGAGTTTCTATATGGGTCAGTATGAGCCCTACTTATGATTCGGTGATTGAGGGCGGGACCCTCGTGGCTTCAGGTGTTGTGATATGTGAGATCGGGCTGTGTGCTGCGGTGAGAGTTATATCAGTATAAGATCCTCGTGAGTCCTTTATATGCTTTCATTCCTTCTTATTAGATGTCTTTGTAGATTTGTGTTTTAGAAGAATTTATGCTAGTTTGATTTGTTTGTTAGTTCCTTTATGTGTTTTCCTTTCCCGTATTTATTCATTTTCATTCTATGCTTCTTGAGTTTTAGTTTGTGGGGTTTTGCACCCGATGGTGCTGGCTGAGACTTGGTTATTTGGGTATTGTTTTTGTTATGTGGTTTTCATGGTTATTGTATCATCGCCAGTGATGTGGAGGTTGAAAAAAAAAGAGTTTCTATTTAATATATGGCTTAAGGCCAGTGCAGATTTGATCTCAGGCAAGTATTGCTATCAGGAGTTTTATTGTGGGCCTATATGTGGTGTGTCGTGTTGTGTGGCTATACCCTGTGTGTTGGCTTGTACTGCAATAGTTGGTTGAGACTGATGCCAGATATAGATTTAGAATCGGGTCTTTTGGAATCGGATGGGAGGTGAGAATTCTAGCTTGAAGGCCTCCTGATATTGCTAGGAAGGTTAAATTTCAGTTGAGATGGTGTCATCATGCTTATGTGGATTGGGGTGACGTGGGATCACCCCGCGGGTGCATGTGGGAAGTGTGCACTAAGTGACTTGAAGACCTCAGGTATGTTTTCTATGCTCGTTCGAGGATGAACGAATGTTTAAGTGTGGGAGGATGTAACGACCCGACCGGTCATTTTTAGAATTTATGCCCCGATCCCCTATTAACTGCTTTCCCTAAGTTCATTTCTGCTATTTTGGTTTGTCGGGATGTTCGGTATTAGGATTCGGAGTGTTTTGGGACATTTAGTCCCTAAATGAGAGCTTAAGAGTTGAAGAATGGTCCGTATTCAGAACAGTGTGAAGACGACCTCGGAATGGAAATCTGATGGTTCTGTTAGCTCCATTAGGTGATTTTGGGGTTGGGAGAGTGTTTGGAATGTATTTTGGAAGTCTATAGCTCATTTAGGCTTGAAATGCCGAAGTTGAATTTTTGAAGTTTCCGGTCCGATAGTGAGTTTTTGATCCGAGGGTTAGATTGGAATTCCGAAAGTTGCAGTAGCTCCGTCATGTCATTTGGGATGTGTGTGCAAAATTTCAGGTCATTCGGACAAGGTTTGGATAGGTTTTTTATCGAAGGTGTGTTTGGTTAGAAGTTGAAGTTTATAGGCATGAATCTTGGCTTAATTAGTGATTCCGACGTTGTTTTGGGTGATTTAAGGATTGGTACAAGTTTGAATGATGTTATGGGGTATTTCTGTAGGATTTTTTGAGGTCCCAGGGACCTTGGGTGTGTTTCGGATGCTCAACGGGTCACTTCCTCCTATTTTTGAACTGATGTTGCTGCTTCTGTTATTCCTTCATCGCGTTCGCGATGTGGCCTTCGCGATCGCGATGGATTACCTTGACCCTCCTAGTAAATTCCTCTTCGCATTCACATAACCATTCCCACGATCGCGAAGCCCAGTTTACTTCTCCTTCGCGTTTGCGGACGCTCTCACGCGTTCGCGTAAAGCAACTTCTAGGCCTTCGACATCTTCTTTCTACGCGTTCGCACTTACACCCACGCGATTGCGAAGATCTGTTTACCCCTCCTACACGTTCGCATTTCTTTCATCACATTCGCGATGTACATTTTCTGGACCTTCTCAAATTCCTTTACGCGATCGCGATCCTTGTTACGCGATCGCGATGAACAAAATGCCTGGTCAGATTATATGTTCTTCAAAAGAGGGTTTATGCCATTTTTCACATTTTTTACTTGGGAGCTCGGTCCTTGGTGATTTTTGAAGGGATTTTCACCTGGGCAACTTGGGTAAGTATTTTTCACTCGACTTAGACTAATTTCCATGAATCTCCTCTTAATTTCATCCGTTAATTTCAAATTTTTAATAAAAAATGGGTAGAACTTCATAGGCCATGTTATTTAGTTTTGAGGGGGCATTTGACCTCCGATTTGAGAGATTTTTATATGGTTAGACTCGTGAGAGTACGAGGGTTCTGAAAATGTAAAAATTATCCGATTCCGAGATGTTGGCCTGAGGGGCATTTTGGTCATTTTGCCTAATTTTATGCTTTAGCTTTGACTTAAATAGTAGAATCAATTTCTTGAGATATTAATTATAATGTGTGATTTAATTGAATAGATTTGGGCCATTTGGAGTCGAGAACTCGTGGCAAGAACGTGGTTTCTAGTTGATTTTAGCCGGTTTGAGGTAAGTATCTTGCCTAACCTTATGTGGGGGACTTCCCCTAGGATTTGAGTCTTCTTTGTTGATTGTATTCCTTGTACGCGAGGTGACGAGTGCGTGTTCGGATTTATTTGTGGTAAAGTGATCCTTTAGGCTCTTAGACCCTTGTAATAACCGAATATGAAGTTGTACTTGAAGCCTATTACTTGTGTTAGACTAGGAAAGCATGTCTACCTGATGTAATTGCCTACGTGCTAAGTTGTTTAATCGTACTACGTGAAGCATGCTAGGCTAGTTCTATCTGCTACTCCGTCTTTCATATTTATCCCTTGGTTTGTTTCTGGCTGTGACTGCACTTTTATTTTAGGACTACGGGTTCGATTCCCGGGAGATCCTTTGCTGTTGATATGATGGACTACGGGATTCAATTCCCGAAAGATCCTTTGCTATTGATAAGGTGGACTACGGGTTCGATTCCCAAGAGATCCTAGATATTTAAATGTGATGGACTTCAGGTTCAATTCCCGGGAGTTCCACTGAACAGTTGAGGAGAGGGCTACAGGACGGTATCCTCGGAGACCCTCATTGGTATTGAGATTTAGTGGTGTTTGCCCTGTGTTTTTGTTTTATCCTGGTAGTTATTATTGCTTAGTTGATTGGCATTATTACAATGCTGCATTTATCATTCTTGTTAGATTTTCACCCTGTTAAATTGTTGATATTATGATGCATGAGGTTTCTGCCGTGCGGTTGTTGATATTGTGATGCACGAGGCTTCTGCCGTGTGGTTGTTGATATTGTGATGCACGAGGTTTCTGTCGTGCGGATGTTGATATTGTGATGCACGAGGTTTCTACCGTGCAGTTGTCGATATTGTGATGCACGAGGTCTTTGCCGTGCGGTTGTTATTGATGTTTTGGACATGCGGCGTAATAAGGCGGGATATGTTATATGCTTATATGTGGGTTGCGCATGTGGCGAAATAAGGTGGGACATTGTTATGCACGTGTGGCGAAATAAGGTGGTGCCTGTTATATTATTTATTGCACACGTGGCGAAATAAGGTGGGCTATGTTGGGGATTGATTGGACAGAGTAGTGACGGCATGTGGAGGCATTTCTATTTATTTTATATTGTATATTGTGATTGTGGGTTGTTTACCTGTGTGAGTGCTACCGCTTGGGAGTTGTGAGGAAATATCGTATGCACAGTACCGCTTGGGAGTTGTGAGGAAATATCGTATGCGCAGTCCGTTCTCTTTTTTTTATCATGTTCGCTAGCTGGTAGAATTTTGCTAGAAACACTTGCACAAGCATACACGTAGCTGAACACTCCCATTTGAGGTGAATTCCTCCTGATTTTGCTAAGGGTGGGGGTACGCCCTTGTTTATTCCTTGTAGTTGAAAGAGTGGCCCTGGTGAGCCAGTTGATCGTCAGTATGATCATGAGATCGATGGGGCACATGATACCAATTGTTAGATTTCAGATGCTGGATATTATACGAGTTGTGGTATGTCCGAGACTCGGTGAAGTTGAATACGGCCCTTGCGAACATCATTGTATGATAGGAATTATTTACTTGTTTCTTTTCTCTATTGTGTTGTGACCTTAGGATTTTGGTTGTGATTTTTCCATTGTTTTGCATCATCGTTTATTATATTCTTGTTGATAATTGTTGTATTTACCCTTTTTGTGATGTGTAGCAGTTTTGGTCATTTACGTATTCTTTAAATATTCATATATCATCACCATTGTTCCTATGATTATACTGTTATTGACCGGTAGGTGTCATGACTGTTCCTCGTCACTACTCCATCGAGGTTAGTCTTGATCCTTACTGGGCACCGCCGTGGTGTGCTCATGCTACTCTTCTGCATATTTTTGTTGTGCAAATACAGGTACTCCCGTTCAGTTCTGTCAGCCTTGGAAGGAGTCGTATTGGTAGAGACTTCAAGGTATATCTGCTACGCCCGCAGACCGAGGAGTCCCTTTCCAACTTTCTGTAAAAAGTATAGTTCTTTCAGTATTTTATCCTTTGTATAGATATTCTTAAGTCAGAGCCTCTTATGTATCCCTTTAGCTTGTGGTTTATGAGTTTTCGGGTTTTGGAAAATGTTGTTAGTTTCGAGAATTGATATGTCATGTGCCAAGCGGCACCTTAGGCACCATTTTTATTTTACTAATTTAGTTTATTTTATTTATTTTTTCGCAATTATGGTTATCTTCTGCATTGTTAGGCTTACCTAGTCGTAGGGACTAGGTGCCATCACGACATGTTCATGGAGGGTGAACTGGGGTCGTGACAGTATGGATGCAAAACAGGCTACAACCATTATGGCCGAGGTATATGCAGGAGTCTGTGGGCCACATATGAGTGGATATGTGCTAGCAAAGAAAATTCTCAGAGCAGGATATTACTGGCTTACTATGGAACGGGGTTGTATCAGCTTTGTGCACAAGTGTCATCAATACCAGGTACATGGAGATCTGATACTTTCTCCACCATTTGAGTTGCATACAATGTCAGCACTATGGCCCTTCGTCGCTTGGCATATGGATGTTATTGGGCCTATCGAGCCAGCAACATTTAATTGGCACAGGTTTATTCTAGTTGCCATTGATTATTTTACTATATGGGTTGAGGCAAAACGTTCAAATCAGTGACCAAGAAAGCAGTAGTTGATTTTGTACATACAAACATTATTTGCCAATTCGAAATTCTTAAGGTGATCATCACAGATAATGGTGCCAATCTTAACAGTCATTTGATGGCGGAAACATGTCAGAAATTTAAGATTACACACCGCAATTCCACCCCATATCGTCCTAAGGTGAATGGAGCAGTGGAGGCAGCCAATAAAAACATCAAGAAAATACTTCGGAAAATGGTGGAAGGATCGAGGCAATGGCATGAGAAATTACAATTTGCTTTGCTGGGATATCGCACTATTGTTCGCACTTCGGTAGGGGCAACTCCTTATTCTTTGGTGTATGGCACGGAGGCAGTGATACCTACAGAAGTTGAAATACCCTCCCTTCGAATTATTGTGGAGGCAGGAATTGATGATGATGAATGGGTCAAAACCCGGCTAGAATAATTAAGTTTGATTGATGAGAAAAGATTAGCAGCAGTATGTCATGGGAAATTGTATCAACAGAGAATGGTCAGAGCTTATAACAAGAAAGTACGTCCACGAAAATTTGAAGTTGGACAATTGGTATTGAGGCACATCTTACCTCATTGCGCATAAGCAAAAGGAAAGTTCGCTCCCAATTGGCAAGGGCCATTTGTTGCATCACGAGTATTGTCCAACGGAGCATTATATCTAACAGATGTGGAAGGGAAATGTGTATAAATGGCTATCAACTCTGATGTAGTCAAGAGATATTATGTATGATTTCTTTATCTTTATGTATCTGATTGTATTCGACATGTTTTGAGATTGAAATGATGAAGGCATTTTGTTCTGCTATCCAAACACTTTATCCATTGCTATCCCTTTGAGCCTTATTATATTTTCTTTCATATCCCTCTTTCGTAATCAACAACAAAAATCAAGGATTGAATGAGGAAATTAAGTGGAGACACAAGAAAAGAAAAAAGAAAAGAGAAAAGAAAAGGAGAGAAGGAAAAGGAAAGAAAAAGAAAAGCAAAGAGGAAAAAGAAAAGAAAAAAAATATAAAAAGAAAAGAAAAATAAAGAAAAGAAAAGAAAATAAGAAAAGAAAAAAAATGGAAGGAAGGAAATATCGCAACAACGAAGCGATTTTATGATTCGAACTACGTTTGACTTGATCCCGAAAGGGTACGTAGGTAGCCTTACTGAGGTTCAGTCACAATAGGAGAAAAGTCTAAGAATCCTCAGAGAATGAAACTGGGGCAGAAGTTATGTTTGTTAAGGAAGATATGATTTCAAAAGTTGTAACTTTTGAACCCACGCTGGAATATTTCGAGCCTTTATACCCTTCTTTCTAAACCTATCCAAAAGCCACATTACGGTCCAAAGAAAGACCTTCTGATCAANCCATAAGGCGATGTGAGTAGAGAGATATTAAAATGAGAAAGTCTTATTGGTGAAAACCCTTGCGGGCACCATAAGGCGAAAGTGAGTTTCCAAAAGTGGGAAAATGAAAGAAGTTTGTGGTCTAAAGGTGGCAAAACAAGCAAGGTTTAGGTTTCGGTGAAAATCAGGTTGTGAAATATGGAATGGTAAATGTGGCAATTGACAGTTGGTTGGACAGACTAGGCTGGTTAATCCAAAATGCATGGCATGATCAACGGAATCAGCCTTTTCACTCAGATAAGTCCCATTTTCTTTCTCCTTTTTAGAGTCTTCTATCCTCAAAACTTCGAGGTCATTGCATTTTATTTTTCTTGAAATCTGTCTAATAGACATTTATAGTCAAAGCTAACTACCATCTCCCCAGTTGTATGGCACAATGAGACCAGGAATTCAATAAAAGACAGTGAAACATGAAGGATTAATGGAAATTCAGAAAGTTGGAGAAAGAAGCAAAAGTTTACAAGAAAGGAAAAAGAAACATCAAGCTAGTAAAATGAGGAAAACATGCGGGTCATCAGGATCAGAAAGTTTGAAAGTTAGCCGAGAAATTAAGGCAAGACAAGATAAGTTCAAAAAACAAGGAGGAGCAAGTCCAGAAGCAGAAGCATGGCCAACAAGAATGCCAGCAGCTAACCACCATTTTATACTAACAAATTGTTCTTTGATTAGAACAGGGACAAAAGATTCAAATTCTTACTAATCACTTAAAAGTGAATGTGATCAATGTGAATAACAAGGGAACACGAAAAATTGCAGCAATCAGGCACCCACCTGGAGAACAAGGGAGGACAGTTCAAGTTTTAAGTGAAAGCAACAATGTTCAAAGGAATCCATTTCAAGTTTCAGCAGTCAGGTGCCCACCTAGAGAACAAGGGAAGTATAATTCCAATTTTAGCTTTCAATTTGTATATTTGATAATATGCTATACCCAGCCACCAGACTGGGGCAGANTGCCCACCTGAAAAGCAAGGGAATATCTTTTCAAATTTAGCAGTCAGACACCCACCTGAAAAACAAGGGAAGTACAATGTTACTCTTTTTTCAAGTTAACATTCAGTAACATCATGCACCAGTTATCAAACTGGGGCAGAAAATTTTCTTTGTTTTGTATGTTTGTAGCAAGCAAGCACCCACCTGAAGAACAAGTGAATATCTTTTCAAAACGTAGTAAGCAGGCACCCACCTGAAAAATAAGGAAAGTACAATCTGAATTTTAGCTTTGGATTTTAATATCTGATAACACGATATGCCCTGTGAGCACGTGATTTTTGCCCTATATGAGAATTACTCCCAAAAATTCAAAATAAAATAGTTTTGGGTTGTGTGCGATTTTTGTGGATTTTTCGTTATTTTTCTTTTATTGTTTGTATTTGTCTGTGCGTGTTTGTTTGCATAAATTAATAGAAAAAGAAATAATAATACAAAAATAAGTTGCATTTTTGCATTTAGGATTTAATTCTACAACTAGGAGTATTCAAGTTTGTTTTACAAAAATGAAAATCACAAAAATAGGCATATTTCGCATTTTTAGCATTTAATGTCGAAATTGTGCAATTTTATTTAATTGGTGTTTATTGTGTATAATAATTATTGTTAGGAGTTTAATTAGTATTTTGTGAGATAACTTAGTTTATAACTTAATTTAGAATTTTAGTTTTATTAATTAAAAGAAAAGAGAAAAAATAAGAAGAACAAACTCGGATTGGGCCAATTTTCGGAATTAAAATTAGGCCCAAAAACTAACCCTACCCAACCCAAATATCCAAAACCCTACCCTTAACATAACAGCCGTCATTTTCATTTCCCCTTCCATTTAGAAGACTAAGTCTTCTTCTCCAAACAAACAATACACAAAAAACCAAATCCCTAGCAAAACCCTAGCCGCAAACCTCCCCCCGTCGCCTTTCTTGTCCCAAACAACCCCGTCCTTCCTCTTGACGGAGCAACAGCCATGTCCGATGACCTTCGACCTCACCCCGTCGCCTTTCTCGTCCAAACAGCCCCCGTCCTTCCTCTTGACGGAGTAGCAGCCATGTACGACGACCTTCGACCTCACCACGTCGCCTTTCTCGTTCAAACAACCCCGTCCTTCGTCTTTATCGTCGCCATCTTCGTCCAGCAGCCATGGCTGCCATGAACGACCAGCAAATAGCCATGGTCGTCGTCGTCTTCTCCAGCACCACTAGCTCATCCTGTCCGTCAGCCCGCCGCCCAGCTTCAACCAACGTCCAGCTCTCCCCGTCGCCCAAACAACCGCTTATCCGTCGCCCAAACA
>MU785988.1:20369-48504 GCA_026770625.1 Nicotiana glauca
AACTCTAGACCTCCTTAATCTTATCTCTAACCCTTAGTATATTTAGTTGTTAATTTAATAGTTTAATTTATTATTTAATTATTTAAACACAAGAATCTAAATATCTATAAGTTAGGAATTGTTCGAGCTTGTCTTCTTGGTTATAGTAAACAGCTGTAGCTAAACCTTAGTTCTCTGTGGGATTCGACTCCGGACTTGTAAGACGGATTATATTTGTAACGACCGCATTGTCTTTTTTATAAGGCATAGTTGGGCGTGATCAGCAATGTAGGAAAAATATAATTAATTCATTCTTGAAATCTGAAAAAATCACTTATTTTGAACCATCCGAAAAAGGTCAAAAAATCACTTATCTTGGACCGGAGGGAGTATGTAGGTTCGATTCTTTTGATACGCCTCCAGCTAGCTTTTATTCCCGTAAACAATTTTTCCGACAGGTGCGACGTAGAACAGACTCTACCTGGCCCTGGTTCTTAGATGCCTACTCGTGGTACATTAAAAAATCACGGACAGGCACACATTTCCAAGAGTATCGTTGGATTCCATAGCAGGATCGTTACAAATGTACAAATCATAAAACAATGAAAGAATTGAAAATTTCTTTATATTAGACCGATAGGATAAACTTGTTTTAAGTGACTTTTAAGATAAAAGTCACAAGTTAGGAATTTTATTTTTTAATTTTTAATTTTAACTTAAAAACAAGTGCTTAAAAATAATTTTTACTGTATACAAAGACTGCAAATTGACTTAAAAATTATTTTTGACTTTAAAACACTTAAAATAAGTTATTCCAAACGGGCTCTAAGTAAAATAAGTCACTTCAGAGGGACTCCAAACCTCACCCACAGGGGCAAATGTAGCCTTCGGGTTCAACTGCACTTATTACTTTCACTATGAAGTATAAATTTATATGAAAAAATCTACTAAATCTCAACAAATAATAGATTTGAATATAATTTTAAAAGTATAATAAATTCAATACTAAAAATCTTAAAATTGAACTTTTAAATCCTAAATTTCCTCTACTCGTCCACCACTACAGTTAAATCTTTAACGCTTCCTTCCTCTTCCTATGCTTTCACCCCAACAACCTGTCACCTACCCACCACTAACTCTCCCCCACACCAGTCATGTCTTTACCTAACACTCCTTGTTTTCATAGCCTCTTGAGGGGATGGCCAACTAGCCTTTCTTTTCTTTCCTAAATAATTCACCCAAGCAGATTTGATTCGCAAATAAAATTATGTTGGAATTATGATACGGGATGATGATTGTTCAGATTAATTGAGTCACATGTTTTTAATCCACCTTTAGACATAATTCGCCTTCTTGGCTTTATAGCCAAATTTGATAAGAGTTCAACATATTTCCGAGTTCGTAATAAAAGCTAAAGAAGACTTTGATCTACTTGCCGACTCAATTTATTCCTTTTTTATTCAATCCTAGCTCGCGTTTGTCCTCTTCCAAATACTTTTTTTTTCCAAACAAAATGATATATAGTAATACTCACACGCTAGACACCGTGCATTTCCTTGCTAACGAACATAGAATTTATTGAAGCAAAATCTCATATTTTAAATGAGTGGTGGCAAAACAATTAGGAATATCTCGAAAATTGAGTTCCACATGACGCCTCTAAATAGTAAGACAAGGCCATACGAAAATGCCAATGCTGATTCACCGATGCACTCATTGTTGTCACCAAACAGGTCTGCCAATTTGCAGTATAATACTTAGTCGGCATATGCAAATGAGTGAATTAAAAGAATAGTCCCACGTGAAGAAGCAACTTGTAAACACCAAAAGTAGGTTATAGCAAGCATCGAGGTCTCACTCTCATCAACTGACATCATTCATACAATCCAAAATTAAACAACTTTAAATTAACATCTTTAATAGTTAATTAACCTAATTACTCTATGTACTGCTCTACTACCAAAATACCTATTGAGCGCACACGGCACATCCATGGCTTAAGCATGCTTTGTCTGTGGATCATCCTTCTTCCACCACCAGACAATCCTAAAAGAACAAGCAAACAGAGATTAAACCATTTAATATTTCAAATAGCTTCTGTACATAATAAAGAGCCTTTCTTTGAGGCAAAACAATAGCAAAGTTCACTCACATGAAGCCTTATTTACAAAAACTAGACAAGGAAGGCATGCTGACTTATAAGACACCTCCCATTAAAGAAGGAACATCATCAAAGGACCATAAGTCCATAGCATTTTCACCATCCTGAGTTGCACTTGAGTTGAGGAAAGTATCAACTGATGCATCCCAATTTCCCTCCAGATATGGGATCTGAAGGAACTTCATCTGGGATTCAAAAGCTGAAAGCTCTTCAGATAGCTTGTTCGCGGTGTTTCCATCATCAGCTACTGGATTAATGGGGCTTGATTTCAGTTTTTTCATTGGACTGGTATCGTCCTCAACAAGTTGAGATTCATTGCATTCAATAGCAGCTGACAGAACGGATGATATCTCCGGAGTCCTGGCACATGGCTCTCCCCAACCAAAATCAGAACAGTCAAAAGAGTTACTTCCAACATCAGAGTTGAAGTAGATATCAGTACCAGCTGAAGGGGCAAATGAGCCGAATCCAGTATCTCCAGAAGCACTTCTCCCATCCTCATATCCATACTGCTTTGTCATGGGTTTCTCTTCAAGAAATCCCAAAGAATCATAACAGCCATCCTCCATGTTGTTCATGATAGTTGAGTCGGGCTGAGCCGAGTCCAGGCTCTCCTTAGGAAGGACCTTCTGAGCCGAGTCCAGGCTCTCCTTAGGAAGGACCTTCTGAGGATTGACCTTAACAGCACATCTTGAGGCAGGCACTGGAGCTTCATCGGGAAAGTTTACCTTAGCTTTATTGCCTCTGATCCTCCTAGCCTCAACATCATAGGCTCTGGCAGCTTCTTCTGCAGTATTGAAAGTTCCCAGCCAGACCCGAACCCCTTTTCTTGGGTCACGTATTTCAGCTGCCCACTTACCCCAAGGTCGCTGTCTGATCCCCCTATACTGATTTTTCCTCTTTCTCTTAGAGGACTTATCAGCATCCTTGTCTGAATCAACCGTTTTCACAGATTTGGAGCCTTCAACTTATAAAATGAATCAAGTATTTTAGTCATCCATGATGTCACCACAAGTTGCAACGACTAATTGATAAAATATCATGATATATAGATAACCATAACGCATAAGATGCCTAATTACAAAGAAAGCACACAGAACATGTTCCCCGATATCAGTGGTGCTAGATTACTACAGCTTACACAAAAATACAATAATCATTTCATCCCAAAATCTCTTTAATCGCCATGATTAACAACCACAGAACTGAGAAACCGAGATCTAAGCTTATTACCTGATAAAGTCTTGTTCTTTTAGTTCTTTCTATAAGCATAATGAAGTCAATTCTCTGGAGGTAGAGAGCTCATAATCTCCTGCTCCAAAAAATAACTCTATAGCAACCAAATTGGATCTAAACAGGATTTGACCCAAATAAACAACACACAGATAAAAATATTGATTTTTTATAACAATTTTTTGGTGTAAAAGTTTTCTAGCCAAATTCAATGCGATGATGTAGATTCTGATCTATTAAAGTTGATAATACATAATAAACTTTAAAAAAAGGCATGATTAATTTTCTGTTCTGGTGCCAACGAGCCCTTAGATAAGAAGGTGCTATCAAAGCTTCTCAAGACATGAATGTATATCCAAATATCTATCTTTGTTTTTGCACTAACCAGGATTCATTTTTTAGTTAATCAAGTAAAAAAACAATCATCTTGACTCCTACCTCTTTTTAAATGCCGCACATTTTTTCCTAATTGCCAAAAAGTTACCTCCTTTTGTCCACTTGAATAAATTCAAATCTAATACGTATAACAATAACTTCACCAGCTGACTCGAAATCTCAATCCATACCAAAAATAGCTACAGTAGTCGATATCAATCAATTAAATGAACTATTTACTATTCCCTTCCCACGGAAGCTCACAAAAGAGGGAAAAAAAGCTTTTTTTTAAACACAAGGACGAAAGAAAAAAAAGATACCAGTAGAGTTTTTTGAAGTAGGGAAGGCAAATGGCTTGACATCGACTTGAACATCCTCATCATCGGAGAAATCTTTGAAGTCCTGAAAATCAGCCTCGAAGTCATCGTCAAGGTCAACTACTTGGGATCTCAACGGCTTGGAATGATAATTTTTAGGATTTTTTTGGTTCTTACTCAGATCGGACCGGCCCCATAGCAACTCGGCGGTGAGCCGGCGAGAAGTCCGGCTCGGGGCAATGTAATCGGAGATTATAGCACCACCACACATGCTTTTTGTTTTCTCTCAGCAGAAAAGTTTTTTGCAGAAATCAGTTTCGTTTTTGACGAGTAAACTTTTTTCTTTTTTACGGAAAATGTATCTAGAAAGCTCTTGGCTGTGTCTCCAAGAAATGCCAGCTCTTATTTATAAAGGAACGAGGGCAAGGCGGAGAGCTGGCCTTTGACTTTACCTTGATGCCCCTCGGAGAGGCAGTATAACCAGAATAGTTATATAATCAACAAAGAATTCAATTTGTTTTTATAAAATAATCCCAATGTACATATTCCTAAAAAGTTTTTTTATTCCTCACATTAAATATTTAATTAGAGATAGTTTAGTCATAATAGATATTTTTATATAAATTTTAATATTTTCTTAATGGGCGTGCTAAAAATAAATTAGATACTTGTTGTGAAGGGGAAAGTTCTTGTGTTTGATAATCGTGTAATGATTTATTGTTAATAATTTTGAATTGTGAGAACGTATTTTCTGAGAAAGTATTTATTTATCAAAAGGAGAGAAATATTTCAGTACTTGACTACTTGCACATTGTCGTCTATCTTTAATAATTGAAAAATATTATCGAGAACTATCAACATACCTTGCTATATATATTGCAAAAATTCCATACATAACAAAATCTTCTTGTAATTTAATACTAAAAAATTATTCAGAAATTAGTCTTTTACTGAAAACTATTACACGAAAAAAAACTAGCTATTGTTTACCTAAAAAATACGAGTATCAATTAAATTTGATTTGCGATTTTTAAGATATTTGATTTAATTCAATATTAATTGATAATCAAGAAGAATAAAGTATAAATGAAAGGAATGAATAAACCAAACCAGTATTACTAAACAGTATCGACCTCGAGCTCAGTGACCTCGGGAAGAATCAAGAACAATAAAGTAATAATAGTAAAGCTAAATGACAATTCTGATGAACAATGAGCGAAAAGTAGAGAGTATTTTCTTTGCCAATGATTAGATGATCTTCCAAAATGACTGAGGTCCCCTTTATATAATAGGGGAGCCCTAAATAAGGTATATTTCTATTTACAGTAAGGAATCTTATTGGGACAACTGTTTAATCCCCTATTACGGAATTGTACAATTCTATTTCGGAATTTGCGCCATGATTTTAAAGACGTGGTAGGAATCTCGCTCGTTCTGTTACAAACCCATAACGCATGAGCACATTCGGCTTCGATGCTCATCATACTTCGATCCTCGGGCATTGCACTCTACCTTCGAGCTCGAGTCTGGTCCACGAGCTCGAGCTCGACCTTGGGAAATCGGTCATACCCGATTTCGACCGTATACAGATAGTCCCCACGTTTCTTAGAGTAAGACGATAAGAAACGGTTTGATCTTCTATGCTCTGATGTCTTGATCTTGATGCCAATCTTTGATGTTAGCAGCTGAAGTGATTGAAAAGTCATTTTCGCATAGTTCCCAAGATCATTAATTTGAGGCGGTTGATGTGGTTCTTTCTCGAACCAAAGAAATCTCGGAGGGGAGTTTGAGCAAAGTCCCCGAGCCATCGGGTAGAAAAGGAGCACCTCATCTTGGAGGTCATTTGGAGGGCGAGACCGAGGGGCCCGATTCCGAGGCCCTCCAAAAAGAAGAGAATGTCCCTAGTGGATCACTTGGGTAATCAATATGGATGAATCGCCGCCTGGTCATGAGTTCTCCGAGGGGCAATTCCGAGATGCCTGGAACATGAGAACACCCTACGTGGGAACGAGCCACGAATGGAATAATATTTTTCAAGAGTGCCTTGCAGGAGTCGATGATGGTCCCGACCCAGATGCTTTATTTATTTTTGACGAGTCCCGGCGGTTTTTCAAACAAGTAAGTTTCTACCTTTGAAATTTCACCTGCGCTTTATCCATGAGTCTAACCTTTCCCTTTTTTGAAGGTCGTGGCACTCCATCGAGAAGCATTTTCCAAGTCTCGAACTGAGCTTGCTCGATGCGAGGCCGAGATCAAGAAGCTCGTGGAAGAAAGCGATGGCCTTAAACGCATTTATGTACAGAAAGAGGAGGAGATCAGGGATTTCTGAGCTGAGTTGGCGAAGGCTCATCGAGAACAGTCTGAGCTTATTGAAAAGGTAATATACCCTTTGAGGATTTGATATGAATTTATCCGATTAGGTGAATAACACTTCAACTTTGCACGCCTGGCAGAAGGGCGAGCTGGTGGAGCAGCTTCAAAGATGAAGGATGTCTCGCCTCTGAGAAAGATACTCTTCAAGAGCTGCTGACTTCAATTGAACGCCAGCCAAAGTGTAAAGGAGGAAAGCCTAGCCCGAAGCTGCGAAATCGAGGAGCTTGAAGCTAAATCTGTTGCTCAGCTTGCAAAGGCCAAATCTGATGCTGAGGCATTTGTGTCTTCGTACCGAGCTGATGCTGAAGCCGCTAACATTTGGGCACATGAGATCTCCACTGCGGACAAAGTTAGGTTATCATGTGCTCTTGATCATGACAGGCGACAGTCCCAAAGATAAATCCTCGAGGAGGTGCACACTAGTGTGTTTGGCCTCTCAGCCCATATTGAAAAAGCAAAGACTTTCGAGGAAGATGCCGCCGCTTTGCTTTCTAATGACGAGGATTCTGCTAGTAGCTCCGAGGGCGGAGGAGATGAAAATGAAGTCCCCGAGGGGAAGTTCCTGAATATGCGGCTCCCGAAGATGTAGCTCTCGAGGATGCGGTTTCCAGAGATCTAGCTCTCGAGAATATGGGCCCGAAGTAGATTAGGTTCCTTTTGTTTTTGTGTTTTTGTCCAAGGACCCCTTGTGGGTATTGTAAATATCTTTTGTAAACATCTCTTATAAATATAAATAACCTCTTTGCTTCATCTTCGATTTGTGTTGAATTATGTTTCATCTTCATTTGTGAAAAAATTCAATGTTATATTCTTAATGATCAGCCCGAATATTGCTTGGACCCAGAATATTAACCTTTAGGTTTTTATTGATCAATCGGCGATATTTATAATAGAATACCTCTTAAGGTTTTTGTTAATCCCCGAGCTAAGCTTAAGTTGATATGACGCGAGCTTGGGATGTTGGGTCTCTTGAGTCCGAGTTGAGTGAGAGCAAAGTCTTGAATCTTATATGTTTTGGACCTTAGGATCTTGTATATCGGACCTTAGGCTCTTTTAGGTCGGTTCTTAGGCTCTTTAGTTTGGCCCTTAGGCTCTTTAAGTTGCGCCAGTTCGGCCTCTAAAGCGGCTATAATTTTTCCCTCTTTTCAGCTAAAAGACTTAGTGAAAATTTTTCTATGCCTTAGCATGTGTTTTTGTACCCGTTGGGTTTATCGAAGGTTCGATCGATTGGAACCTCATTTGTAATTCATTTGTGTAACGATAATCGAATACCTCTTGAGGTTTTTTTCGAAGGATGATGTTATCGAAGCCTTTAAATTATTCGAGGGTTGATTTTATCGAAGCCCTTTATCATTTTCTTTTGCCAAGGGTAGCCAAATTTAACCGGTTTTTCAAAGTTTTTGAAGGCCTTTAATTTTATGGCGGAAGTCGGACGTCTCCGAGCCGCATTATTTTGGTTGTAGCCTTTTTATATGATTGTAGTCTTTAATATGGCTGTAGCGTTTAATATGATCGTAGTCTTTAATATGGTCGTAGCCTTTAATATGACTGTAGTGTTTAATATGGTCGTAGCCTTCAATATGGCCGTAGCCTTCTGTCTCTTGGACTTGTTTCCCGATAACCTTCGAAAGGTTAGTCCCCAAGTATGATGACCTTGGCCTTTATATCAGGGGATGCCTCTCTGAGGTCTTATGAGTTCGAGTTTTCGATGACTCAGATGTGTGTATTCTCGATGACAGTCCCAGAGTATTCGGGGTGCATTTATGTTCTGGCTATTGAGCCGTTTCCCGCAGGATTATAAGTATGAACCTCGTATAATAGTAGACTTATTTGAGACACAAAGTGTTTTGATATAGAAAGAATTCTTCTTTGAATAATTGATACATGCGTACATGTTTTGCTGTTGGGGCTCGACTATTCTATATGGACATGGTTGATCTGACCGTTTGGCCCATTACAAAGTTCTCCTATCGAGGCTCTCTTTGGCGTAAAATATTTTTCTTCGAAAATACAACCTCCGAGGGTGATGCCCTCAGTATTTGAGGTTGATAGAAAAGAAGCCTTGGATACTGTTGAGTTCTCCTTAGGTAGCACATAGTTGTTTTCTCGTTAAAAACCTCACTGGTAAAACCCATTTGGAACAAAATCCGATTGGAGGGGAAAAAAGTGCAACGCGTGCTTTATAACTTAAGGCCTTCGTATAGAAAAGTGTCTTCGATATCTTCTACCGGTCACCTGTAATAGATTAGTTTCAAATTCAAATGGACAAAAGGATAAAGTCATACCTTAGCAATAGTATCGTTTGAGTAGTGATACATTCCAATTGTTCAGCAGTTGTTCACCCTCCATTGTGCTAAGTTTCTAAGATCCTTTACCTATAACTCCGAGGACTCGGTATGGTGCTTCCTAATTCGGGCCTAGTTTCCTTTCATTCGGTCTCAAGTAGTAAGGATGACTTTTCGTAGAACTAAGTCCCCGATTCCAAAATGTCGAAGCTTGGTCCTTCTATTGTAGTATCTATTCTTTGCTTCTGTGATGCCGTCCGAACAAGTGTTTCCTCTCGTTTTTCATCTAATAACTCGAGGTTAGTATTCATAGCATCGTGATCTGATTCCTCCGATGCATGTCGAAACCTATCACTCGATTCTCCGACCTCGACAGGGATAAGTGCCTCGGAGCCATATACTAAATAAAATAGAGTAGCCCCTGTGCTAGACTTCGTTGTTTTTCGATATGCCCAAAGGACCTTGGGTAGAACTTTTCTCCATTTTTCCTTTGCATCGTCCAACCTTTTCTTTAGGTTTTGAATGATAGTTTTATTTGTGGACTCGGCTTGTCCATTTCCAATTGGGTGGTACGATGTTGACAAGATCCTCTTTATTTTATGTGCTTCGAGGAACTTCGTCATCTTACTGCCGAGGAATTGCTTTCGAGTGTCACACACAATCTCGACAGGCATCCTGAACCGACATATGATGTGGCCCCAGATGAAGTCAATAACTTCCTTTTCTCTAACCTTCTCGAATGCCTGTGCTTCTACCCATTTAGAAAAATAATCTGTCATAATCAAAATAAATTTAGCTTTACTTGGGGATGTTGGTAGAGGGTCGACTATGTCCGTTCCTCATTTTATGAAAGGCCACGGGGATAGGACCGAGTGGAGTTGTTCTCCAAGCTGATGGATCATCGGTGCAGAGCATTGGCATTTATCACATATTTTGACAAACTCCTTAGTATCTTTTTCCATGTTGTTCCAGTAATACCCTACTCTAATAATTTTGCGAATCAAAGATTCGGCGCCAGAGTGATTCCCATAAATTCCTTCGTGGATTTCTCGTAGAACATAATTGGTGTCCCCCGGACCTAAACATACTGCCAGTGGCCCATCGAAAGTTCTTCTGTACACTGTTCTATTTCTATCTAATGCAAACCTAGCGGCCTTGGTTCGTAGGGGCCTCAATTCTTTGTGGTCCGATGGGAGTTTTCCATTTTCAAATAATCGATATACTTATTCCTGTAGTCCCAAGTCAAACTCGTTGAATTTATCTCGACATGCCCTTCTTAAAACACAGACCTCGAAAACTGGACAATAGTCCCCGGGACGATATCAGCTTTTTCAACCGAGGATCCCAAATTAGCAAGTGTATCAACCTTGATATTTTGTTCTCGAGGCACGTGATCAAGAGTCCATTCCGTGAAGTGGTTCAAAGTTACATGTAGCTTATCCAAGTACCGTTGCATCCTATCTTCTCAAACTTCAAAACTTTTGTTTACTTGGTTTACCACTAACAGTGAATCGCACTTGGCTTCAATAACTTCTGCTCCCAAGCTCTTAGCTAGCTCGAGACCTGCAATCATGGCCTCATTATTATTCAACCTAGAAGTTTTAATAGGTTGTCTAATGGTATTGCCCGTATGCGGATTCAAGATAATGCTAAGCCTGGACCCTTTCACATTTGAGGCATCGTCCGTAAGAAGGGTCCATACCCCCGATGATGTACCCGATCTTTGCAGTAGTTCTTTCTCCACTTGGGGTACGAGGGTCGGCGTAAAATATACCACGAAGTCAGCTAGGATTTGAGACTTGATGGCCTTTCGAGGTTGATATTCTATATCGTACCAGCTAAGTTCGATGACCCATTTGGCCAACCGGCCCGATAGCTTGGGCTTATGCAAAACAATTCGAAGAGGGTAAGTGGTTAATACAAATATGGGATGACACTGAAAATATGGCTTTAGCTTTCTAGATTCGCTTATCAATGCAAGTACTAATTTTTCTAAGTGAGGATATCTAGTTTCAGTAGCTCCTAGAGTTCGGTTTATGTAATAAAGAGGGAATTGCATACCTTGCTTTTCTGGTACCCCACTTACCACTATCTCGGATACTACCAAACACAAGTAAAGCTTTTCATCTACCTTCGGGATGTGAAACAAAGGCGGGCTCGACAAGTATAGCTTCAATTCTTCCAAGGCTTGCTGGCATTTCGGATCCATGCGAAACCCTTTTTATTAGTAAGGAAAAGAAACTATGATTTCGATATGATGACCTCGAAATGAACCGACCTAAGGCAGTTATTCATCCTGTTAGCCTTTACACGACCTTCACACTATCCACGACCGTGATATCCTCGATGACCTTGATTTTGTCGGGGTTGATTTTGATACCCCGATTCGACACCATGAAGCCGAGAAACTTACCCGAGCCGACTCCGAATGCACATTTTTCCGGGTTAAGCTTCATGTTGTACTTCCTCAAGATTTTGAATGTTTCCTACAAATGAGTTAAATGGCCCTCCGTGTGCAGGGACTTAACCAACATATCATCAATGTAAACTTTCGTCGATTTACCTATTTGTTCCTCGAACATTTTGTTAACTAAGCGTTGATATATAACTCCTGCATTTTTTAGCCTTAAGGGCATTATGTTATAACAATAAGTTCCAAATCTAGTGATAAATAAGGTCTTTTCCTGGTCCTCCGAGTTCATCTGAATTTGATTGTACCTAGAGTAGGCGTCGAGAAAAGTTAGGATCTCGTGGCCAGCCGTGGTATCGATCATACGATTGATGTTTGGCAGTGGGAAAGAGTCTTTTGGGCATGCTTTATTTAAATCTTTGTAATCTACACACATTCTAAGTTTGTTTTCTTTTTTAGGAACTACAATTACGTTGGCAAACCATTCGTGGTATTTTACCTCCCGGATAGACCCTATTTTAAGAAGTTTGGTTACCTCGTCCTTTATGAACGCATGTTTCACCTCGGACTGGGGCCTCTTTTTTTGCTTTACAGATTTGAACCTGGGGTCGAGGCTTAATCGATGTGTTGTGATTAGGGGTGGGCATAGTTTGGGCGAACCCAAAATCCAAACCGAAATCCGAATTTTTAAAAATTTTGGTTTGAATTTTCGGATTACAGATTGGATTTTAGATTTAATTTTTAAATTTTTTGGATTTTGGATTGGATGTTAGATTTGGTACTTTGGATTTTTGGATATCCGAAAATCCAAAAATTTTATACTTTATATTTCGTACGTTATCTATATGTCAATAATAATAAGTTAAATACCCTATCCATTAGATATTATTTCATATATGCAATATTAATTACTAAGATACTATTAGAATACATTCTATTTGTACATTGTTTTACTATTACTGCTTCTTATCAGCCGTATTAATGTCTCTGTTGTATTTTCTTGATAGTAATTTCATTACTTGAATACTTTATTTAGATTATTGCGGTGAGAATGAGTAACTTTTCAGGCAATTTAATATGAGTACTTTATTTGGATATTAATTTTTGTAAAAAGAAGAAACATGTCAACTTATAAGCTCAAAACCGAAAATTCAATATATCCAACCCGATTAATCCGAAACCGAACTTAAAAAATCTGGTCCAATCCGAGCTTATTTGGATTGGATTTGGATTGTTATTTCTTCAATCCAAAAACCGAAAATCCAAACCGAAATTCTATATTTAGTCCAAACTGCCCGAACGCCCACCCCTAGGTGTGATTTCCGGTGGAATACCTGTCATATCTAAATAGGACCAAGCACAGCAATCCATATTATCAATAAGAAATTGAATGAGTTTTTTCCTGAGTTCGGGGGTTAATCTCGTTCCCTGGTATACCTTTCTCTCGGGCATGTATTCGATCAGTATGACCCGCTCCAGTTCCTTGACAGTTGATTTGGTTGCCTCGGGCTCTTAGAGAATGACAAAGGTCCGAGGAGTATGGAAATCCTTTTCTTCGCCTTCGATTACCTATTGCTCCGATTCCGTCGAGGTTGGGGGCGGCGATTGCTATTTAGCTGCCTACTTACCTTTGGCGCTCGACTTCTCCAAGGTCGAAGGCTCTAGTATCAGCATTATTTCATCGAGTACAAATATTTCCTTTGCATTGTGTTGCTCTCCATAGACCGTTTTCACTCCATCCTCTGACGGGAACTTCATCATCTGATGAATAGTTGAAGGTACTGCCCTTATGTTGTGTATCCATGGTGTCCTGATGAGTGCACTATACCTCATGTCGCCTTCAATGATATGGAACTTTGTATCTTGTATGGTCCCGATTACATTTACTGGGAGGATAATCTCCCCTTTTGTTGTCTCGCTTGCCATGTTAAAGCCATTTAGGACCCGGGACGCATTTACAATCTGATCCTGTAGGCTGAGCTATTCTACGACCCTTGATCTGATTTTTTTTGCAGAGCTACCTGGATCCACTAGAACACGTTTAACTTGAATTTAATTTAAAAGGTTAGAAATTACCAAGGCATCATTGTGCGGCTGAGATATGCCTTTTTCTTCCTCGTCATAGAATGATAAGGCGTCCTCGTGCACATAGCTCTGATTCCATTTTTCTATGGTCATCGATACCTTGGTGCGTTTGAATACAGGTCCTTGAGGGACATCTAGACCGCCAACGATTATGTAGATTACATGTTGTGGTTCTTCTTGTTCATTTTCCTGCTTGCATCTCTCTCCATGAAGTGGTTCTTGGCTCGATCATTGAGAAATTCTCGAGGGTTACCCTCGTTGAACAACCGATCTACTTCCTCCATTAGTTGCCTGCAGTCTTCGGTTCTATGGCCATGTGTGCCATAATATTTACACATCAGGTTTGGATTCCTTTAAGAGGGGTCGGTTTGTATAGGTTTGGGCCCTCTAGTGTCTTTGATTCCTCCAATAGCTGACACGATTCCTAATGCATCTATACTGAAATTATACTCTGACAATCGAGGTGCCTCTGTGGGGTTGGTGTGTTTATAGAACCCATACTTATTCATGAGTCTCCGAGAGCTTTGACCTCGATCATTTCTCTGATCATTATGAGGAGCGTTACGACCCGAGCAGTTGTTTCTCCGATCAACATACGACTGATACCGTTTCTTATTTGACCTCACCATATCTGTATCCCTCGAGGGCTTGCCTGCCAATCTATTAGGATGAACTGAACCCGAGGAGGATCCTAACTGGTCGTCCTCGACCCCGAACTTTGGCTGATAAAGATTATGCACGTCCGACCACGTCACAACTGGATACTCAATCAGATTCTATTTTAATTGTTGAGATGCAATCGAAATGTTCTCTTTAAACACTGCATAAAAGCTTATACTGTCCAGTCATCCGAGACCGGCGGTAATTCCATTCGCTCCATCTGAAACCTAGACACGAACTCCCTCAGCATCTTGTCGTTCCTTTATTTTATATTGAAGACATCTGATTTTCTTGTCGCCACCTTTATGGCCCCGGCGTGTGCTTTTATGAAGGCGTCTGCTAACATAGCAAAAGAATAAATAGAGTTAAGAGGCAAGTTGTGATACCAAATCATGGATCCTTTCAACAAATTTCCCCAAAAATTTTCAACAAAACAATGACTCGATCTCATCATTATTCAGGTCGTTTCCTTTAATTCCACAAGTATATGAGGTAATATGCTTATTCGGATTGGTTGTCCCATTATATTTGGGTATATCGGGCATGCAAAACTTTTTAGGTATGGGCATCAGAGCCGCACTCTGAGGGAATAGTTTTTGTATGAACTTTTTGGCATCTAAACCTTTTAAAATCGGATGCGCCCCCGGTATTTGGTCAACACGGGAGTTATAAGTCTCCACCTTTTATCATTGTCCTCAATCTTCTTTTTTCCGGACTCTATCCTCTTAGTGAGCTCTTCGAGCATTCTTATAATAGTGGGTCAGGCCCCGAGCCATTTTGGTTTGACTTCTCTGGTGCCGGTTCAGCATGTCGAGTGTTTGTGGTTCAGCTATACTCAGAGTTTTATTCTGACTCTGAAGTTGAGCGATGGAAATATGCTGAGCTTGCAACATCTCGAATATAACTTGGAGGTTGACTCCCCCATCTCCGATACCTTGTGTTCCTTGGCCCCCATATCGGGCTTCCCTGCGTACACTTCCTCCGGGATCTGCGCCTAAATCTGCATTTAAAGCAATGTGCGAACCAACATCAACTGGTTCCACATTTTGCACTTTCTGAGGGTTTATTGGTGGTACACAGCCGCTTATATTGTTGTTTTTCCCATGTGATCCAAGACCTTCGTTGTCATGAACAAATGCGTTTTGCGAGTTTGACATGTTTAATCCTGAGAATCAAAAGTTCTTGACAAGAAAAAAATGTAAAAATAACGTGTGTTATAAGAATCAGTAATGAAATAATCACTATTATCTTTAGCCCCACGGTGGACGCCAAACTGTTTACCTCGAAAATACGAGTAACAATTAAATTTGATTTGTGATTTTGAAGATATGTGGTTTACTTCAATACCAATTGATAATCAAGAAGAATAAAGTATAAATGAAAGACATGAATAAACCAAACCAGTGTTACTAAGCAGTATCGACCTCGAGCTCAGTGACCTCGAGAAGAATCAAAAACAATAAAGTAAGAATAGTAAAGCTAAAGGACAATTCTAATGAACAATGAGCGAAAAATAGAGAGTATATTCTTTGCAAATGATTAGATGATCTTCCAAAATGGTTGGGTTCCCTTTTATATAATAGGGAGCGCTAAATGAGGTACATTTCTATTTATAGTAAGGAATCTTATTGGGACAGCTGTCTAACTGCATAGTACGATACAATTCTATTCTGGGATTCGCGCCATGATTTTAGGGACGTGGCAGGAATCTCACTCATTCTGTTACAAATCCATAACGATATTATTTCGAGGTTGAGCACATTCAGCTTCGATGCTCGTCATACTTCGATCCTCGGGCATTACACTCTGCCTTTGAGCACGAGTGTGGTCCATCGAGCTCGACCTTGCCTGAACTCTGGCTTAAGACGACTTCTTGAGCCTGAAAAATCGGTCATATCTGATTTCGACAGTATACAACTACAAATAGTGTTATTCTTCATATCAAGTGCTCGTAGTGCACGTAACATTCTTCCGAATTAATCAAGTGGTCACATATCTGAATCTTTAATGTAACTGAATTATACATTTCCCGATAAAAATGCCAATTATCCTACTGTAAATTTACAAGAGCAAACTGAAAGTCGGTAATTGTTATATTTACAATAAAAATAGTTACTACTTTGTACCCCTACACTTACTCACCTTTTTTTTCATTCATTAACATCAACAGCAAACCGAACTAAATATTAAACTCCAATGAAGTTGGTTAAGAATCATGAGGTTTTAAAATTTAAATTTAGAAAAACATTGTAAGGTTTCAGGTTCAAGTTCTATGAAAGTAAAAACATTAACTGATTTATTCTCATATGCCTATATTTTGTTGTACATAATTACTCAATACCATTGCTAATAGAATATAATAAGTATTTAACGGAATTAATTGAGGTACGTACAAACTATTCGAACACCAAAATTATGAACAAAAAATACTAGAACATTAAAGTTGGTGGGGTGATTTCCTGAGGGTAAAGTGTCATTACGCCAGCAATAGAATGTTCTTGAATCAAAGCGTTCAACAATTGGTACACGAAACATGAAAACAGGGATCATGTTCGCCACAAAACTTGATTAAGACTTTTCTACCGCGGTAGGTTAAAACTAGAAGTTTTTTCTTAGCATACCAACTTGTGCAGTAGATACATATTATATAACCAAATTTGACTGAATATTTACTTTTCTTTGAATTACCTAAACTTATTCAAAGCCTTTACCGCTTCTGAACATGGCTTTTGGACTTGGAGCAAAATATTGTGTTGATTTTGAGAAGGATTGCCATTTCAAGCATGGACGGCGGCTTTCTCTCAAATTTGTGGCATTTGTGCCATGAGTATTCGTGAAGGCAAGGCCAACAACAACCCCCTTATTTCCTCTTACCACACTCTCAATTTAACTTTTTTGAGTAAATGCGTGAAAAATGATGGATTAAGATGTTTGTTTTACTTGGGTAAATTGGAATCTTGTATTTTGATTATTTCCACTTGTTAGTAACGCTATTATACTATGAAGCGCGTGTGGCAATGTATTACTACGTTTTTTTATTCCCTTTCTGATTTGATTTCCGTTTGATCCCCTTTGTTGGAGCTACAGCTCCTTGGGCGATTCGAGCCTATAACCCTGGGATCAGGGGCGTGTATAGTATGTTAGTAATGTGTTCAATTGAATCCATAATTTTTGACACAAAGTAAATTTATATAAAAATTCATTAAAATTTAAAAATAATCTATATGAGCGCATAACATTAAAAATATAATGTGTTTAATACTCAAAACTTTAAAAATTAAACCCATAAAGAATAAATACCTGAATCTACATCTCCTTGGGATTGTAGGTAGGGGATGCTGACCATATCAGCAACCTCTCTTGTCAATACGTGAGGCTTATAACACGTGTATGTACGTGCAATGTACGATAGAAGGAAGTAGCTTTTTGTCACGACCCGAAACCCGGAACCGATCGTGATGGCGTCTTTCGTGAAGACAAGGTCAGGCGACACATTCCCATTTCAATCTTAAGCAATAAAATAATGTATTAAGTCTTAAACATGATAAAATCTCAAAATATAAGCAATTAACAGTATAATTTGCGAAAAACAAATCCAACACGGCCCGATATCGGGATGTCACTAGTCATGGGCATCTACTAAGGTCTGAATATAACAAGAGTCTAAAATGTACTAAATACATTCTATTGAAATCAAGAGGGAGAAAAGTAATGCTGCGAACGTCGGGCAGCTACCTTGCTAAACTCCGATGACTCTACCTCTGAGCAACCAATACCCGCTACCGGGTTCAAAAATACCTGAGTCTATACACAAGGTGAAGGGAGTAAAGTGAGTATTCCAACTCAATGAGTGATAACGATAAATGAAGATCGAGTGATATAAAAAAACGTTAAACACAACATTAAGCTATAAGAGGCATAACAAAATCAGTAAACATAATTAAATAGTGAAATCCCATAAAACACCTTTTTAGCAGTCAAAAAACATATAGGAAAAACAACTAGAAATGGTAAACACATAAGAACTGCCCCTCAGGTAAAGTAAAAACAGAATCGGCCCCTCGGACAATATCACAGAACAATATCAGCCCATCGGGCTATATCTCAGATCTCAATGGGTACCCGCGCTCACTGGGGTGTACAGACTCCGGGAGGGGCCCCTTACGACCCAAGTGCAATATCAAGCCATCTCGTGGCATCATAAATATGTTCTCGGCCTCATATCAATTACAAGCCACCTCGTGGCATACAATCTCAGGCCCTCTGCCTCTTTACCATAATCAGTATATCACTGCTGCGGCGTGCAACCTTATCCAAAAGTATCCTCACAATACAGGCCCTCAGCCTTACTAAGTCAGAATCTCATAAGCCCCTCGGGCAACTGTAAAACATGAAGCTCAGCACAACATATCTTTTGAAAAATATCATTTAAGGTGTTTAAAATAGAATAACATAACTGAGTTTTGAAACCAGTAAAATATGGCATGACTGAGTACCGTTGTGAAATCAAATAGTGAGAAAAATATCAATAAAAATCCCCTAAGGGTTCAAACAGTTGGCACGGTATTTACCCTAAAACATGACAATATCAAATAATTTGCTATCAAATAAGTAGTAAAACAGTCATTTGGGATGGACTAAGTCACAATTCCCAACAGTGCACGACCCCACGCTTGTCATCTAGCATGTGCGTCACCTCAACACAGCCGAACACTATGTAATCGGGGGTTTCATAACCTCGGTCTAAATCTCCGTAAGCCATAACTGATTCACCAGCATGCCTCAAGCTGGAACTAACATAGCACATAACCGTGCAACCAACTAATCAATAGCAGAATCCCCCACTTGGCTCGAAGCCATAGATAAAAAACACACACAATAACTCATAATGCATATACTCTATCACTGTCATAACACCATAGTGAGATTAAATTCATCCTTTATTAGCTTGTGAAATACAGAGCATCTGGTACTTTAAATCTTCTACAAATATCGCATTCACCCTCATAACAGTTAAACCCACTCTCTTAAGTGACCTAAATTTAAATTTTATCACATACATTTCACTTGTAAATGAGATCTTCTAACATATAACATAAGGATCACACAACTTCAGAACACTTCGCAGGAGATAACCCACCTATTTCGCCTTAAACTAATAGTTCTGAATACATTCCACCGTCATAGACACTACACAGTCGCTTCATCTTCCTGAGTCTGAACTCATACTGCAATATGAAATTTATTTTACTCCCAGCTAGAAAACATGAAAATATTCTTCACACACCCCTAACTCGGGGCTATACCTCAAATCAAGAGGAAAATCAAGTACCTAAATTTATTTACACCATTCTCCAGCAGACCGTTCTCGTCGTTTCCAAATCATATGAATACACCTCGCAGTCATAACATACTCATCACATAGCTATCCAGTCATTACTCCCCTTAATAGGGACACAACAGCACCTATAGATCTAGAAGCTCGCACTCACGCAATCAACAACTCAAGGCTCAAGCTATAGGCAAAATCTGACCTCGAGTCCTTTAGACTGGCCCAACATCAACATACAGAGATCACATCTCGCCCCTCAATTAGGGAATCACAAACCATCAATGCACATCTGATACTAAGCGCTCATGTGTGCATACGAACACGTGGAAGGAATTTCAAGAGTTACTTTTCAAGTTGAATCATGGACGCACGATAAGAATTCAAGAATGTGAAGTTTTTTCCTAAAGGTTCTGCAGCCTCTCAAGGATAAATACAGACGTCTCCGTACCGATCCACGAGACTCCACTAAACCTGCTCATGACTCGTGAGATCAATGTAACCTGGCTCTGATCCCAACTTGTCAAGACGCCAAACCCGTACCCGATCGCGATGGTGCCTCTCGTGAAGACAAGGCCAGCCAACACATTCCCATTCCAATCTTAAGCAATAAAATAATAAGTATTAAGTCTTAAACATTATAAAATCTCAAAATATAAGCAGTTAACAGTATAATTTGCGAAAAACAAACCCAACACGACCCGATATCAGAGTGTCACTAGTCATGAGCATCTACTAAGGTCTGAATACAATAAGAGTCTAAAATGTACTTAATACTACAACAACAACCCAGTGTATTCCCACAAGTGGGTCTGGGGAGAGTAATGTGTACGCAGACCTTACCCCTACCCCGAGGGGCAGAGAGGTTATTTCTAGGTGACCCCCCACTCAAGAAAGAAACAGCCGGGGGTCACCTGGAAACAGCCTCTCTGCCCCTCGGGGTAGGGGTAAGGTCTGCGTACACATTACCCTCCCCAGACCCCACTTGTGGGAATACACTAGGTTGTTGTTGTTGTATTAAGTACATTTTAGACTCTTATTGTATTCAGACCTTGGTAGATGCTCATGACTAGTGACACTCTGATATCGGGCCGTGTTGGGTTTGTTTTCCGCAAATTATACTGTTAACTGCTTATATTTTAAGATTTTATAATGTTTAGGACTTAATACAGTCTAATCAAATCAAGAGGTAGAAAAACAATGCTGCCAACGTCGGGCAGCTACCTTGCTATACTCCGATGACTCTGCCTCTAAACAATAAATACCCATTACCGGGTTCAGAAATACCTAAGTCTGCATACAGGGTGCAGAGAGTAAAGTGAGTGCTCTAACTCAGTGAGTAATAACAATAAATGAAGAGTGAGAGATATAAGAATACGTTAAACACAACATTAAGTTATAAGAGGCACAAAAAAATCCGTAAACATAATTAAATAGTGAAATCCCATAAAACACCTTTTTAGCAGTCAAACAACATATAGGAAAACAAATAGAAATGGTAAACACATAAGAACTGCCCCTCGGGAAAAATAACAATAGAATCGGCCCCTCGGGCAATATTACAGAACAATGCCAGCCCCTCGGGCTATATCTCAGATTTCAATGGGTACCCGTGCTCACTGGAGGTGTACAGACTCCGAGAGGGGCCCCTTACGGCCCAAGCGCAATAGTCATCTCGTGGAATCATAAACAGGCTCTCGGCCTCATATAAATCACAAGGCACCTCGGGGCATACAATCTCAGGCCCTCGGCCTCATTATCATAATTAGTATATCTCTGCTGCGGCGTGTAGCCCGACCCAAAAGTATCCTCACAATACAGACCCTCGGCCTTACTAAGTTAGCATCTCATAAGCCCATCGGGCAATAGTAAAACATGAAGCTCAGCACAACATATCTTTTAAAAAATATCATTTAAGGTGTTTAAAACAGAATAACATAGCTGAGTTTTGAAATCAGTAAAATATGGCATGACTGAGCACCGTTGTGAAATCAAATAGTGAGTAAAATATCAGTAAAAATCTCCTAAAAGTTCAAACAGTTGGCACGAAGCCCAAATATGGCATTTAGCCCAAAATATGATAATATCAAATAATTTGCTATCAAATACGCAGTAAAACAGTCATTTAGGATGGACTAAGTCACAATCCCCAATGGTGCACGACCCCACACTCGTCATCTAGCGTGTGCATCACCTCAACATAGCCGAACGCTGTGTAATCCAGGGTTTCATACCCTCAGGACAACATTTAAAATCATTACTCACCTCGATCCGGTCCAACTCTAGCCCGCGATGCCTTTGCCCTCACCAATTGACCTTCGGGTGCTCCAAATCTTGAAAAATCAGAACGTAACCATTAAATTATGCTAAAGGGACGAAGCCCACTCGAAAATAATCGAAAAATATCGCAAATCCCGAAATGACCAAACCCGTACCCCGGGCCCACATCTCAAAATCCAATAAAATTAATATCAATATAATCCTCATCCTCTCACGAGTTCATACATATCAATAATACCAAAATCCGATCACAAATTACCCCTCAAATCCCTAGATTAAGGTCTCCAATTTCCAAACCCTAAACCCCCAATTTTGCTACCTATTTTCCATAGATTTCAAGCTTAAAAGGTTAAAATTCATCATAAAAACAAGTTCAGGGTCCAAAAATCTTACCTCAACGAAATCCTCTTGAATTCCCTCTTCAATTAGCTCTTCCAAGCTTTCTCCCGAATGAAGTATGGTGAAAACCCTCTCAAAATCGCGAAAGGTGAAATATATACATTCTAACACAGGAATTTTCGCACATGCGGTCAATCCACCACATCTGCGGTACCTCTTTTGCGGTCCAAGAGCCGCTTTTTCGGTCTTTCACTTAAGTTACCAAAAACTGCATCTGCGATGCCTTGCCCGCACCTACGCCTTCGCAGGTGCGACTCCCCAACCCCTTATGCGGCCACAACATTCCCCGCCTATTTTTGCCTCTACGGCCAGTCTCCCGCATTTGCGGCGTCGCACCTGCGGTCCTAAATCCGTAGGTGCGGAAACAACAGAAATAGCAAATCTGCAGTATTCACCAAACTCCCAATCGCTCCATCGACCATCCAAAATCACCCCGAGGCCCACGGGATCTCAACAAAAAGCACAAACATATCCCATAACCTTATTCAAACTCGTTCCAACCTTTGGAAAGCTCAAAAAAAAATATTAAAACACCAAAATCACGTTAAATTCAAGCCTAGGATTCCAAAATCGTCCAAATTTCGCTTTTGATCAAAAACCTAACTAAACCACGTCTGAATGACCTGAAATTTTACACACACATCCCAAATGTCACAACAGAACCACAAGAACTTCTGGAATTCTATTCCGACTTCTATATCAAAATCTCACCTATCAACCGGAAAACGCCGAAATCTCAATTTCGCCAATTCAAGCCTAAACCTTCTACGGACTTCAAAAAATGCATTCTGATCACGCTCCTAACTCTCAAATCTCCTAACGGAGCTAACCAAATCACATAAATTCTGATCCGAGATCATATACTAATAAGTTAAAATCTTGGTCAAACCTTTCAAATTTCAAGCTTCAAACTGAGAATTGTTCTTCCAAATTCATTCCGATTACTCTGTAAACCAAAACTAACGATTTACATGAGTCATAATACATCACACGGGGCAAGCCTTGCCCGAGAAATAGCGAGCAAAGTGCAAAAGCTCAAAACGACCGATCGGATCGTTACCCTTTTGTGGAAGAAGTGAAGATGGAGAATGATACTAGTTGGACGAATGCGCAAAAACAGCTTTGGGTGTTGGGGTAGAATATATTGGTGCCATTGGCAGTATAATTTAAGATTTAATCTCAAGTTATTTTTTTTAATCTTAAGTAAAAAAACAACACATATCACTAATATTTTTTATAATTTAATGGAAATTTTTTATATTAAAATAATTGGGTTCCCTACTTTTCAATTTTATAACTTATATTTCAATTTACAATCAACTAGCCCAAAAATAATAGGCTAAAATTCAACATCCAACTCCAATAGGTACTCAAAATTACTATTTAATTTTTAAAAAAGATTCCTTAAGATTTTAAGTTAATTTTCGAATCAGTAACTTTGACTCAAACATTAATTCAACAAAATAGATTCATTTGGGTGGTGAAAATTAGATTTTTTACAAGCTTAAATATGTGGATTTAAATTCCGAATTTGATTTTGTAAGAAATTTGGAGTGAATGTTATCTAGACTTGTTAGAAAGAGTATAAGGAGGTTGTATATAAAATTTGAAGTCATTTAATGGAGATTTGGACTGGTTCTGAACAAGAATTGCATCACTGAAGAAGTCCGTCTACAGACGCTTATATAAAGGTGTATAAAAGTGTATAATTATGTATAAGGTATATTTCTACACTCATATAAACTATTATACAAAATTATACATAATTATACAAATAACTGACTTTGTCTTCTTCCTTGCGTCTTTTATGAAATTTAACTCAAATCTACTCCAAATCACTTCAAATTTAAATTTTGAACTCCTTTTGATATTTTCAATCAATAGGAACAACACCCAATCCAAGCAATTAACAAATTCAAAGAAATCAATTTTCAAAAGTAAAGCTTTGAATGGTCTTCAATGGTGGACTTCTACTCTTTAATTTTCTTACATTGCAAGCAGATGACACAAGAAGAGAAGCAGAAAATAGACGGTCCCTTGAAGCATATGTAGAAGATGTGAGATGAAAAGAGAGTGAAAGCAATGATTGTGAGAACACAGATTTAACTCCATAGCATTTAGAAGCAATTGTTGTAAGAACACAAATTTTGAATTTGCTAGTTCTTTCAAAATATGTACAATGAGGGCTAGGCAGGGTAAAAATTTAAAAAATGGGACATTTTTTGTTAGGCAAAATATCTTAAACCACCCATAAACTTGGCTCGGATTATTAGTATCCTCCACGAACTATGTCTGGTCTTAATTACTCCCCTCAACTTGGCCTTTTGAGGGCCATTACCCCCCTAGATGCTGATGTGGCAAAAGTATGGGTGCACTCGTCAACCACGTGGATTTTTCCTGTCCATGTGGCATTTTTTTGAAAAATAAAATATTTTTTTTACCTTTTTAAGAATATTACTTTTTTAGATAATTTTTTTCGAATAAAATTTATAATAAAATTTGAATATAACTAAATTATTTAGGCTAAATATTTTTATTGGCCAAAAATAATAAAGTTTTAGTTAATCTTTTTTAGAATTTGACCTGCAAATAAAGATTTATACAATTGAAATAAATAGTCAAGGCATCTAAAAAGTTATAAAAAAATACATAGTTGAAATAAATAGTCATTGGATCAAAAGAAGAAATAAAAAGCGTGTACAATTGCACTTGTAATTTCTTGCAATTGTACACTCTTTTTATTTCTTCTTTTGATGCAATGACTATTTATTTCAACTATGTATTTTTACCTTTTTAGGTAAAATCAATTTTTTTTAAAAAAAATTAGAGCATCGTCATTTAGAGCTATATAAAATATTATAGCCAAAATAATTAATTTCAAATTATCTATTTTTTATAACTTTTTAGATGTCTTGACTATTTATTTCAATTGTATAAATCTTTATTTTAGTGCCAAATTCAAAAAAAATTTAACTAAAATTTTATTATTTTTGGCCAAATAAAAATATTTCGCCTAAATAATGTCGTTCTATCCAAGTTTATTATAAATTGTATTCGAAAAAAATTATCTAAAAAGTAATATTCTTAAAAAAGTAAAAAAATATTTTATTTTTCAAAAAAATACCACATAGACAGAAAAATCCACGTGGCAGGTGAGTGCACCCACACTTTTGGCCATATCAGTGTCTAGGGTTTAATGAGTCTCAAAAGGCCAAGTTGAGGGGGATAATTAAGACCGGACATAGTTCGAAAATTATACTAATAATCTGAGCCAAATTTAAGGATAATTTAAGATATGGTGCATTTTTGTTATGATTTGAAGTCATCAGTATTTTCAGAGGAGGAGCAATGATGCACCGGTTAGAAGTTGTGAGCGACTTGCGGTGGTGGGCACGAGGAGAGGTAGAGGGAGACCTAAGAAGTATTGGGGAGAGGTGATTAGGCAGGACATGACGCGACTTAGGATTACTGAGGACATGACCCTTGACAGGGGATTGTGGAGGTCGAGCATTAAGGTTGTAGGTTAGGGGGAAGTTGGGATATTTCTAGACATTTAGGAGTTAGGCTTAGGATGCTACTTATCAGCTACTGATGCAAGGCTTTATATTCTAGATATTAGTATACTTTCTTCTTTTTCGTATTTTCTATATTCCTTATATTGTTGTTATTTGTTATTTCATGTTATTTATGTTATTTTGTATATTTTATGTTATTTATTATGAGTCTATTGCTAGTACTAATATATCGTCACTTGTTTCTGTCACTTGTTTCTTCTTGAGCCGAGGGTCACCAGGAAATAACCTCTCTGCCCTTCGGGATAGGGGTAAGGTCTGCGCACATATTACCCTCCCCAGACTCCACTTGTGAAAATATACTGGATTGTTGTTGTTGTTGTTAATCTAAAATTATACATGTTGCATTCTTTTCTTGATGGCCCAGAACGCGACTACGGGGCCCGGCTATACTCTAGGAATAATAAAATTGAAATCTTGAATCCATCTCCTATACTGCCGACGTGCTTTGTCTGTTTCTACACTTTTATTAAGAAGATGAAATGCTTTGCATGCTTTTGCACCGTTGTTTGTGCAAGAGATTGCGTAAGAGTAGCTAATCGTGCAAGCAATTTCTTGATAACGTTATATACACTTGCATGATTTAAAATGCATATTTGCACACAAAAAAATTTATTGGCAAAACAAGTCCATATAATAAGTTTATCAAATAAATCTCCTAAATATTTACAATTTAGAATTAAGATCAATATCTTTAACTAAAAGAAAAAAGTAAAAAAAAAAACTTTCGACAAAGGGTATTCGATATATGTTTTATATATCTAAAATTAATATTTTACTTATATACACGGTGTATGATAAGTGCATTTTACTTAATTTTTAAACAAATAATTTCTTTGTAAAAATACAAAAACTATCATATTTCTTCCATACTTTTATCTTGTCACGACCCTAGTTTACCCTCCATGAACATGTCGTGATGACACCTAGTCCCTATGACTAGGTAAGCCTAACAACGCGGAAGATAAACCAAAATTTGCGGAAGAAATTAAATAAAACTAAACTGGAAAAATAAACAGGGTTTAAGGTGCCGCTCGGCACATACCACAACAATCCTCAAAGCTAACAAAACTTCCCAAAACTCGGAAACTCACAAATCACAAGCTAAGGGGATACATAAGAGGCTCTGACTCAAGAATATCTATACAAAGGAGAAAATACTGGAAGTACTATACTTATTACAGAAAAGCTGGAAAGGGACTCCTCGGTCTGCGGACGTAGCAGATATACCTTGAAGTCTCTACCGATACGCCTCCTTCCAAGACTGACAGGACTGAACGGGAGTACCTGTATCTGCACAACAAAAATGTGCAGAAGAGTAGTATGAGCACACCACGGCGGTGCCCAGTAAGTACCAAGACTAACCTCCGTGGGGTAGCGACGAGGGACAGTCCAGACACCTACCGATCGATAAACAGTATAATCATAGGAACAATGGTAATGACATATGAATATGTAAAGAATGCGTGAACGACCAAAAATGTAACAATTCACAATAAGGGGTAAATACAACAATTAACAACAAGAATATAATAAACGATAATACAAGACGACGGCAAAATCACAACCCAAATCCTAAGGTCACAACACAGCAAAGAAAAGAAACAAGTAAATAACTCCTATCATACAATGACGTTCACAGAAGGTCTTATCCCATTCTTTCCACAATTTCACCAAGTCTCTGACTAACCACAATTCGCGAAGACCTAGCATCTGAAATCTAACAATTGGCATCCTGTGCCCCATCAATCTCATGGTCATACCGACAACTAACTGGCTAACTAGGGCCACTCTCCCAAATATAATGGATAAGCGAGGCGTACCACCACCCTTAGAAAAGTCAGGAGGAATTCACCTCTAATAGGAGTACTCAGCTACGTGTATGCTTGTGCAAATTTTTCTAACAAAATTCTACCAACCAACAAACATGAAAAAGGAGGACGAACCGCACGTACGATGTTCCCTCACAACTCCCAAGCGGTAACGTTCATACAGATAAACAATCCACNCCACCTTATTCAGCTACATGCGCAACCCACATATAAGCATATAACATATCCCGCCTTATTACGCCGCATGTGCAAAACATCAATAACAACAATAGCACGGCAAAGACCTCGTGCAACCTTTTAACAACAACTGCACGGCAGAAACCTCGTGCATCACAATATCAACAACCGCACGGCAGAAACCTCGTGCATCACAATAGCAACAACCGCACAACAAAAACCTCGTGCATCACAATAACAACAATTTAACAGGGTGGAAATCTAACAAGAATGATAAATGCAGCAGTGTAATAATGCAAATCAACGAAGCAATAATAACTACCAGGATAAAACAGAAACGCAGGGCAAACACCACTAAATCTCAAATACCACTGAGGGTCTCCCAGGATACCGTCCTGTAGCCCTCTCCTCAACTGTCCAATGGACCTCCCGGGATACTGTCCCGTAGTCCAGCTCTCGTACCAGTATCAAAGGATCTCTCGGGATACCGTCCAGTAGTCCAATCATTTATGTGCAAGGGATCTCCCGGGATACCGTCCCGTAGTCCCAAAATAAAAGTGCAGTCACAGCCAGAAACAAACCAAGAGATAAATATGAAAGACGGAGTAGCAGATAGAACTAGCCTAGCATGCTTCACGTAGTACGATTAAACAACTTAGCAATTAGGC
>MU785989.1:3469-49671 GCA_026770625.1 Nicotiana glauca
GGCTAAATTTGTAATGAAATAGGGCCAGATTTTAAATAGCCACTTCTCCCCGTTTTGTTTTATAAAAAATAATAAAAAGATTTTTGAAACAAATTGAAGGTGCTAAATTAATAAATAATATATAAATATTAAATTAAAAATACTGGAACTAATTTTATAATTATAAAATACTATTAATTACGAAATAGGCCATAATTGCAATTATATGCAATTTTGTTTTAAAAATGCCAAATAAATTGGTAAAAAAATGCAAAAATTACCTTAATTATATTTTGGTGTAAATATGAGAATGAAATAAGTTATTTATCAAAAAATGATAATTTTGGAGATAATTTGGATTTTGCACTGTTAAAATAAACAATTAATTGACTTTTTAAAGTCAAAAAAAAATTGGGAAAAATACCAGAACTTTATGGCATGCTTATATATGCATACATATGCCATTTTTGAAAGTATTTTGAGTATAAAAATATATGGGAAAAATTGGGTATCAACAATCATCTATTTGAAATGTACGTGAATAGATTTTTATAAATTTAAAGCTACCATGAACAAGAGGCAGCTACAATAGATCGCGGGTTCATCTTCAAAGCCAGCTCCCACCATACACAGCAATATCAACTCCAAAATCTACACGCAATGTGTAGAAGTATAGTATGAGTACAATCGACCACATGTACTCAATAAGTAACAAACCTAACCTTAGGTTGAAAGCAATGACGAGCTTGGTCAACAGTCAGATCCAACACCAACAGCCAAGAACAACTCATAACAATATAATGAAACCGTACAAATAATGCTCAAAAATATGATGCTCAGCTTGTTTACAGTTATAGAAAATAGGTATGCTTTTCAGGTTCATAGTAAAATCCAAATCTTGCACCGAAATCACCAAAATATAAGTATATCAGAAAATTATGATTTTTGTTTCTAAAAACTTTCAACAACAGAAAAGATGCTTCATTATCAGATAGCATAAGGAAAGTACATCTTTATGCCTACATGTCGATGTGCATGGGAAGTCATGAATGTCATAATACCGTACAATATGAGGAAATGCATCTCTATGCCTGCATACCAAGTATGCATGTCAACTGTAATGCAACACGATGATAAAGCTATATACTTATGCTCTCGGATTTTTCTGAGAACTCTCAATCACTCAGCACCTCCCAATCACTCAACACTCTTAATCACTCCTCACCTCTCAATCGCTCAACACTCTTAGTCAATCGGCACCCGCACTCTGTAGGTACTTGCGCTCACTGGTGGTATATCAGACTCTGAAAGGATAGATCTTGCCCAAGCGCTAATATAAGCCAATCATGGCATGCTGCAGCATGTAGCCCGATCCTATTGTCTCATTCCCTTTTTCTCACAAAATCGGGTTTCGAGAGGGTAAGGAAAAGGAATTGGTTTATAGTCGCTACCTAACGGATTAAGGTGCGTTAGGGCACCTAAAGAAGATAACTCATGTTATATCAGTTTACATCACCATAGATCGGGTAGGGGTTGGAAATTACCTCGAAGAGAAGGTGTTAGAAACTCTTCGATGTCCATAACTGTAGGTCCCCGCCAAACTCAATTATGAATTAGTCTAATAGAGAAGTAAGAGAATTACTTAATAAGGATGGGGGTCCTAAATTTTTTATCCCAAAGGATCACCCCGTACAACATAAATAATACTTCTTAACTCCCTCGTGGATGGGGTTGTTACTTATATTATCCAGAGAGCAAAGACTATCATCTCCTGCTACCTGATTACTATCTTTAAGTTGTTACATAAAGAGCTCTAGTTGCTTCTAGTTCGTTTCCTATGTGTGCACTACTCGTCCCTTACCTATGGTCTTGGAGGCATTAGGACCTCTATTTGGGATGGTTCTGGACTGAGCCTAGGTTGCTCAAAATTGTAAAAGACTAGGCGACAAGCAAAACAATTAGGACTTGCAAATAAAAAGTAGATATGGGCTCATAATGACCTCCACACATAGACAGTAAATGCACGCAATTTATTGACATGCTGTATTAATCTTAAAGTCCTATTGGCAGGATATCTATGTAATGAACAGGCGAGCGGTGATACACAAAAGTGACCTATTAATACGAGTGTTAGGACCTATTATTTTCCTACTAATTTTATTTTGTACAGTATCTAGGCGTTTCAGAAAGTAATGCATCACAAATCCAAAACTATTATTTTAGTCCTATAAGCACATTGTCTAAGTGATTGACAGCGATGATTGTATTCAAAACCAATTAGAAGAATCCTATTGTCACTACTTCTACGAGCGTGATGATTGTTACCCTATAAGCAGGATATCTAAGTTTGAACTTGCTTTGATACGCATGATATCTAATGTTGAACTGATTTTAATCCTATAGGCATTTCTAGCACTAAATTGACCTTAATCTTATAGGCATGATTTCTAATTAAATAGCATACGGGCATAAATTTAGACATATTTCCAGAAAACAGTTGAGTCAAATATTGGTCCTATAGGCATGATTGCTAACAGACTTTATTGGACAAATTAACATATCCTATAGGTAGGATTTCTAAAAAAAGTTGTAATATTAATCCTATAGGCAGGATTTCTAATACATAACTCATATGATTTTAGCAGAATCAACATCAGCAATGAAAATCCTATAGGCAGGATCTCTAAACAATGTAGAAATTAACAATTTGGACAAAATAAGCAGAATTAACAATGTAGATGAAACCCTATAGGCAGGATTTCTACCCAGTTTAACAAACAAAATAAGAAATCCTCCCGATTTTACTAAATACCCCAAAATCTGTTTATTACAAAGTTATTACAGACCATATTAGCAAATGAATTACACAAAGAGTAATTAAATAACTATAGTGAGCCCTTTATTAGGCCCAAATACACTCGGGCAACCAGGCTTCAAACCATTTTCACCTCATGGCTTATTTTATAGGTACAACATAGCCAATAATGATTAATTCACCCATAGCACATATTGAATCAGGTTTCCAGTATGTCAAAGTTCTCAAGGGCCTCAGGGACCCAGGGCAATACTCACACCAGAACCACATACCCAGAAATGATTCAAAAGAGATTAGGAACCGGTTCCTGGTGTTTTAGAGTTCACAAGAGTCTCACGTGGACCCTGAGTAGTGCTCACACTGGGGCGGTTGAGGATAGAACCTAAAGGACTAAGATTGGGAGTTTTTAAAAAGAGAAACGGCATATAAAAAGAGGTAGGGATAGATTTAAAACAGTTTGGATTTTCTCATAAGAAGAATACCATAACAGAATATTAGAACACAGAACATATAGGCGTGATGACATTAAGAAAACAAGCAAGAGTGGTAGAGTACACAGTTTCAAACAGGTCAATTCAGAAAAGACCTAATTACACTAAGTGTGTATGCTAACATTTAGGACAACCTTGTTTAATCACAAAAACTTTTAGGCAAAGTGTTAAGGCAAACAGTCAGATTATCACATGAATCCAGAGGGATACAAGACCTCTTAGCAGGGAACATAAATTAGGTAACAATACAAGTCTGTAAAGTTAGGATTGATGAACTAATTTCATGCTAATGGTATCCTAAGGATACTAAGTTCAGAACAGGTTTAGGATTAGCAAACAGTGTGTATGAGAGGAGTTAAAACATTAAGCTAGGTTTAAGAGGATTAATATTATTATTAAAAATAACCAATGAATAGTATCAATCATGAACTCATAGAAGCATAAGAGCAGAATCATGCTCAAAATAAAGTTCAAACATGCTGGTCGAACAACACAAATTAGGGAGACATAGAAAATAAAATGGCGAGGGGACTTACCAGCTAGGCACGAAAGCAAGAAAATACACCACAGCAGTTAAGTCCAAAATTAATTGGCCTTGGCTTTCAGCCGGCCAAGTCCATAAACAAACGAGTAAAGAATCAAAGTAAAAAGCTAAGTGTTTTTTAGTGAGAGTATTGAGAGTTCGAGTCTGTCCAAAAGGGAAAGGGGAGAAGGTTTAAATAGCATTAAATTAGGCGAAAAAATACAGAAAGAACTCAAACACACATAAGCAAGGAGAGAAATACAGAATCAATTGAAGTCTATTTTTAGGGAAAATAATACGGAGTTTAGTGAATTAATCAGATAATAATGGCGTGCAATCAGGCGAGTAACACTTAGAATAAGGAAAATATCACATTGAATCGATTAACAATCAGTTTCAGGGCAAAATATGGTAAAGAAATAAAGGAAACATGGCAGATTGAATAGAAATAAGAAAAATATCAATCCCATATGAGAAAGGAAAGGGTATCAATCAGAAAATCAGCAAAGACAAAGAAAGGTCTCAAATCCTAGATTTAGGTAAACCTTCACAAGTCGGCAGATAATAAAGATAATCGAATAGATATTGCATGCGATGAATGTGGACAAGAAATCATTCGAAATAACACATAATCGAACCAGATCTGGTCCAAATTTAGGGTCTGGCACCCTAATTCATGGTAAGTAAAAGAAATTAACATAAATAGGCAGATTTATGCGTAATAAAGTGAATATAGATGAAATAACACTTAAAATTAAAGTTTGAACAAATTTTGGTTTGAATCAAAAGAAGACCTAAAAACCCTAACCTTAGGGTTAAGTACGAATAAGTGAGAGATACGAAAATATTCGTACAAAGAACAAGTTATGAACACAGACGGAATAAACAATACGTTAAAGATTTGAATCAGTTTTGGTTCGATTCTTACATTATCTGCTTTTCATTTTAGGCAAGCCATTATGTAATACCAAAAACAGGTAGGGAGTAGGGAGGTGGGACTAATATGGTAAAGGAATCATAAATTGATTCCATTTTTGGTGTTGGAATCGGAGAGATTTGAGTGACGCGCTAGCCTAAAAATGCAAATGTATTTATGACAAATATGTAAAAATATATTTAAAACCTAATATGGTTGTAAATGATCAAATTAGAGGATAAAAATCATTATAAAATTATGTGTGATGCAATTAATGAATATTTATATAGTAAAATGTAGGAATAAATTTATTTAAACCCCCTTTAAATTATAGAAAATTATGAAGAAATGCTTGTATATGTCTAAAAATAAAGTGATGATGCATATGTACTATTTTGGAAGTATATATATATATTTTTTTTTAAATATGGGAAAAATTGGGTTTCAATACCCATCATGAAGCAAAGAAGACTGCTGCGGTATGAAGTCCAATCCCATAATCATCACTCACAATCAAGCCCTCGGCCTCACTCTGTCCTCATCCACTCCAGTCTCTTGGCCTAACAAACCTTATGCCAATCAGCTCAAACAATGTTAACATGATGTGACAATAACTGACAATAGATACTGAGATATGATATGAAAATGATGAATGTGACTGACATAATTACAATTTAAAAAAATAACTCAACAGCAGAAATGATCTCTGTGGGGCCCAAAAGGATAAGCATATAGCCTAAAAATGGTTTCTAACATGGATCACAGTTCAATTACTCTAGCACATAGAAATTTCAGGGATCGAAACAATATTAGGTAACTACATGGTACAACAAAATCAACTGAGTCTCAATTCACATGGCGCACGCTCACACGCCTGTGCTCTAACATGTGCGTCCCCTCAACACCAAATAGATGACACGTATATTCAGGGTTTCATACCTTCAGCACCAAGTATAGAAGTGTTACTTACCTCAAAAAAGCTGAATCTAATACCGAGCAAGCCAAACAATACTCTAGAAACCTCATAACGCGTGTATCAACCTCCAAACGGCTCGAAACTAGCCAAAAGCAACTCAAATACATCAAATAATGCCTACGAAAACAAACTCAGTCAATAAAGGTTGAATATTTAAGCAAAAGTCTAAAGTCAATAGAAAGTCAAACCCGGGCCCACACCTTGCAACTCGACAAAACTCATAAATTCTAACAATTCATTCAATTACAAGTCCGACCCTACTAGTTTCACTCAGTTTGAATCCGAATCGATGTTCAAAACTCAAAAAATACCTTATGAAATTTTAGACAAAACCCCCAAATTTCCCTTGAAAAATTCATAATCCAAATGCCAAAAACGGAGATAGATTCATGAAATATAATCAAAACCGAGTATAAAACACTTACCCCCAATTCATGTAGTGAAAATCACATCCAAATTTGCCCAATTCCGAGCTTCCCAACTTAAAATATGACAAAATGAAATAACTCTTGTATTAATACTATTCTGTCCAGATCTTTTCGCATCTGTGAAACACTAGCCGCTTCTGTTGCTTCGCTATTGCTCAAAATCAACAACCACACACAATTCGACATCAAGTATTGGAAGTGCATGACCATTACCATGGAGAAGAGAATAACACAATAAGCCACAGCCTGGAAAGACCATAGCACGGTGCAATCAACCATTCAAGACCCCAATAACCATCTCGCTCGATTTCCACTATAAGGCCCAAACAAAACCGCACCATGAACCAGAACCACACCATGTGTGCACATAGCCGACAAATCACAACCCCTCGTAGCATAGAAGAGTAACACATAGAACTTATCAGAACATGAAAAAGCTCTATTCTAACCGAATTACACACCATTCAACAATAATGTGTGCTGAGTCAACAAATCCGACTCGGTGTAGGAAACACATGTTCATTGGGACTACCCATAGGCCCCCAAATCTACTCCAGTCATCTCCAAATGGATAAATAGTCCTCCAAAATTCCACAGTGATCTAACCATAACACGTACCGCAATCTAGCTAACTTTGGCCACATATTCACAGTCTGCAACCCCAAGATAATCTACTTCTAAGAACCTCCAGCCTCCAGATCCATGTAACACATGGATCGCCATAGCCAATCTCAACTCCACCACTCGAATGACTAACACATCTTTCATAGATAATCATTCCCATGAGAAATTATTCTATAATTCTTCCAAGACATATAGCAAAATCTGAACATCATCAATCGATCAACCAGGCGAGTACCGCAATACCAGTGAAGCATCTGTATGTCAAAACACAGTGCGCCGTCCGAAATGCGCACCCTTATCAGGAAATACCAAGTTGTAATAGCATTCACCTTGTCATCTGAAACCATCCATGTTGTCTAAGAATTCATGACCTTCCCTTTAAAATTGAACCGTGAACTTGCAGATGCAAATCTCAATCCCACACAACACACCTTATCCAGCATGTCATCCTATGAAAAGCATGAGAATCTCATAATCAACTCTGAGTCATCAGTAGAATACATACCCGATCAATCATAAACCTTCCATTTGATATCTAGGATAAAATTACAATACGCAACATGATCCTCAAGCCGGTAGGTAATATCCATCTCAAATCGTGGTAGAAACCATCGAGAACTCTTCGAAACCCATTTGCACATAACCAAGCCATCAAAACTAAATCTCTCTAAATCAAAAAAGCCATGCAGGTTACCAAACCTAAGAGTATTGCCATAAAACACATGTAGAGTCTTACTGCATAATAAATACCCAAAGGACCGATCATATCCATTACTTTGCTGATCCAACCTTCTACCAAGTTGTCATATTTCTTTGAGTTCCTTCCGTAATGCCTTTAAGTTAACACTTCTTCTTGCCAAATCACCACGATCCTTACCCAAAGCTTACCATAAGAGACCCTAGCATAAACCCACATCGTCCTAAAGCCCATAACATGCTCTATTCCCTCTTCAGCACCCAAAAAGTACCACAACCGAGACAACCACTTTAAAGAGACCTTATGTAAATCTAAAACTATTTTCTTTGCCTTCTTGATACTGAAATATAGAATCTATAATGATATAGAATTACCACGAGCCTCGACACTATCCAATGCAAATCTAATATTCAAGCCATTTACAAATCCGAAAAATTCTTAATTGCCACATATAAATCTTGAATCCATTAGATCCTTCTCAGGAGTCATCCACACATCTCAAATCTTAGTTGCACTGCCCAATCGGGCAGAATGACCTATGCCACATTAGAACAATAACACCCAAAGAAGTAATCCACACCTCTGAGCAACAGAGTGAATCCTTTTCTTGGTACATTACATCCATCATGAACAGCAAACTTAGACTATTTCCAAGACTCTCATATATCTATAATGTGTAATACATCATGTATCAGAAATTCCTTACTTAAATCATCCTCAAAACCAACCTCTGCAAGTCAATACCAGCCCACAAGTATGCTTGGACCGAAACCAATAAAACACATAACCATGTAATCAAATTGCTGATTGCAACCTCCCCCAGTTGGATCAAACCATAAAATAAAAGACCCGATAACTAAATACTCTATTACTGCCAAAATCCTGCAATGAGATTCAACTAAATCCTTCTCAAGATCCTACAACACAACTCATAAAATACCTCAAATCATGCGTTAAGCTAGCATTCATCCACGTGACAGTCAAGTCAACTTTCTCAACCGATCCAAACTCAAATTGCAACACATATATCCCACTGGTAGAAAGAAACTCTCCACACAGCATCATAAGGATCACACATTCGTATATTACCCTACGGGTGACAACCCACCTTCTTAGACTCAAACTGACATCTCCTTAAACCCTTTCATAGCCACAATTAATACATAATCATTTAATCTTCCTGAGTCTGAACTCACCAACAAGACATGAGAATTTATTTTGTTCCTCAAAGGAAGAACATAAAAAAATCCATTAAAACACTCATAACTCAAGACTGTATAACACATCATAGAAATCAAGCACTCAGTAGTTCTGTTTGCATTCTATGCAACCCTCCTCATCACATCAAAGTCATCTAAACATACCCCACAGTCGCATCATACTCATCATGTGATCATCCAACCACTCAATTAGCAAAAAAACCGCTCATGTGGATAGTACCGGACATATAAGTCCCAAAGCACCTACTCACATAACTGAAAATACTAAGCCTAAGCTGGAGTCTAATCCTGGCCTCAAGTCCTCCAGACTGGCCCATCACCCAAATACAGAAAACACATCACGCACCTCGTCCATGAAATCACAAGCCATTGCTACACAGCTGATACCAAGCACACACATACCCTTCAAGTTGAATCAATATCACACAATAAGGAAAGAAAGGTGGGAATTTTATCCTAATAATATGTCACCTCTCGAATATAGGTGTGACGACATGGCCGGTTGTCTTAATAATTAATGCCCCAATCCCCTATTAACTACTTTTCCTAAGTTCATTTATGCTATTTTGGTTTTCCAGGATGTTTGGTGTTGGGTTTCACCGAGTTTTGGGACACTTAGTCCCTAAATGAGAGCTTAAGTGTTGAAAAGTGGTAGTTAGAGCAGTGTGAAGATGACATTGAAATGGAAATCTAATGGTTCCGTTAGCTCCGTTAGGTGATTTCAGGGTCGGGAGCATGTTCGGCATGTACTTTGGAAGTCCGTGGCTCATTTAGGCTTGAAATGCCGAAGTTTGAATTTTTGAAGTTTCCGATTAGATAGTGAGTTTTTTATCCGAGGGATGGATTGGAATTCCAGAAGTTGCAGTAGCTCCGTCATGTCATTTGGGATGTGTGTGCAAAATTTTAGGTCATTCGGACGTGTTTTGGTTAGGTTTTTGATCGAAAGCGTATTTTGATGGAAATTGAAGTTCTTAGGCTCAAATCCTTGTTTAATTCGAGTTTTCAGTGTTGTTTTAGGTGGTTTAAGGATTGGTACAAGTTTGAATAATGTTATGGGATATGTCCGTAGGTTTGGTTGAGGTCCCAGGGGCCTCGAGTGTGTTTCGGGTGCTCAACGAAGCATTTTGGAGTTTTGTTATTGCAGAAAAATCCTTAAGCAGTTGCAGGTCCCAGATCCTTCTTCATGTTCGCGTCCCTCTCATTGCGTTCGCGTAGCTTTGACTCACTTCTTATTCGCATTCGCGGCCCCTCCCACGCGTTCACGTAGTGTAATCCTAGAGGGGGCCCAGTTCCTTATATGCGTTCGTGTAATCTCCCACGCGTTTGCGTAGCTTCACCTAATAAACCATCGCGTTTGTGTAGAGCAACCCCTGGACCTTACATTTTCCTTTATCGCATTCGCATTGCTCGCGACACGTTCACGAAGCTTCAGGTCCCCAGGCCTTCCGTTCGCAGTATCTCCATCGTGATCGCAAAGGGTAATTTTGGCATCTTCAAATTTTCTTCTTCGCGAATGCGAGCTCACCCACGCGTTCGCGATGCATTAAAGTTCTGGGCAGCACTTAACATTTCAAAAATGAGGGTTAGCCATTTTTATCAAAATACAAGCTTGGGAGCTCGGATTTGGGAGAAATTTCGAAGGTTTTTCGAGGGCAACGATAGGGTAACGATTCTCTACTCCCTTATGCTTAAAACCCACTAATCTAATCACGAATTCTTCCTTAATTTCGGATTTTTAATGAAAAATGGGGAAACCTTTATAGACCAAACTATTGAGTTTTGACTGGGTGTTTGACCTCCGATTTGAGAGATTTTTATATGGTTAGACTCGTGAGAGTACGAGGGTTCTGAAAATGTACAAAATTATTTGATTCCGAGATGTTTGCCTGAAGGGCATTTTGGTTATTTTACCTAATTTCACGCCGTAACTTTGAATTTAATAGTAAAACCAGTTGTTTGCAATGTTATTTACTATATGTAATGGAATTTAATAGATTTGGGCCATTTGGAGTCGGATACTCATGGCAAAGGCATGATTTCTAGTTGATTTGGGAGCCGATTCGAGGTAAGTAGCTTGTCTAACCTTGTGTGGGGGAACTTTCCCATTAGGATTTGTTATTTGGTATCTGAGTGCCCTATACGTGAGGTGACGAGCGCGTCATTGAGCCGATTGTTGAAAATCCTGATTTTACTTAAGACATCGAGATTGAGTTTCTTTCATTTTTGCTTTACACTACCTGTAATTATAACTTGTGCTAAATTAGAGAAGCATGTTTAGTTGATTTAATCTGCCTAATTGCTTAAATTGCCTTGACTATACTATGTGAAGCATGCTAGGCTAGTACTATCTGTTGCTTGTCTTTTTTACTTCGTTACTTGGTATCTTCTGGCTGTGATTGCGCATTTATATTGGGACTACGGATGTGGAATTCCGGTAGCTCCCCCCTGCTTATTTATTTTGGGACTACGGATTTGATTCCCCGTAGATCCCCCTGCATTTTTACTTTGGGACTGCGGGTTAGATTCCCGATAGATCCCCTCTGTACTTTTACTTTGGGACTGCGGGTTAGATTCCCGAAAGATCCCCCTACACATTGACGGTTGGACTACGGGACGGTATCCCAGGAGATCCTTTGGAATGGTACATGAGTTGGACTACGGGACGGTATCCCGGGAGATCCACTGGACAGTTGAGAAAAGGGCTATAGGACGGTATCCTGGGAGACCCTCATTGTTATCATCGGTACTGAACTGTATTTACTCTGTGTTTACTCTGTTCTTGTGTAGTTGTAATTGCCTCGTTGACCTATCTTATCCCACGGCTGTACTCATTATTTCTGTTCGATTTCTTATACTATTAATTATTATTATATTTTGCCTCAGTAGGGCCCTGACCTTCCTCGTCACTACCCAATCGAGGTTAGGCTTGGCACTTGCTGAGTACCGCTGTGGTGTACTCATGCCCTTTCTGCGCATGTTTTTCTTCATGTGCAGATCATCCAGGTACCTCTACTCAGACGCACTATCCTTGAGGCAATGGGATGCATGGAGACTTCGAGGTATATCTGCCGCGTCCGCAGACCAGGAGTCTCTATTCTGTTCCAGTTTAGTATTTAGTTTATAGTTTATTTCCATTTATTCTTAGTTGTTTAGATATTCTGGAGTTAGAGCAGCGTACTATGTTTCTGTTAGCCAGTAGTTCCCGTGAGTTTTCGGGTTTTGGGATTGAGTTGTAGACTTCCGCATTCTGTTTTCAGTTATACAGGCCGAGCGGCCTCATATGCAGTTATTATCTTAATATGCTTAGTTTATTTAAATCATTCCGCAAGTTAAGTTGTTATTTCTACATTGTTAGGCTTACCTAGTTGTAGGAACTAGGTGCCATCACGACATGTTCATGGAGGGTAAACTGGGGTCGTGACAATAGGTATGGACGTCATTATACCGATAAGCAAGACTCTACTAGACACTTGCTCATGACTCGTAGAACCAATGAACCTAGAGCTTTGATACCAACTTGTCACGTCCCAAAATCCAACAAGTTGCGATGGAGCCTAACTCAACACATTAGGTATGCCAATTAGCCACAATCCAACTCAAATGAGATTAACTGAGAAAAATAAATGATGAAATAAGCGAGCTTTTATACAAAAATTCCAAGGATTGGTAGTACAAATCATGAGCTTCTAAGATTTAGAGTTTATAAAGCTGGTAAGAAACAAATACATCATCTATTTGAAATATACATGGATAGAATTTTATAAATCTAAAGCTACCACGAATAAGAGGTAGCTACAACCGAATTGCAGGTTCAATTTCAAAGTCATCTCCCGCCATACACAATAATATCAGCTCCAAAATCTGCACGCAAGGTGCAGAAGTGTTGTATGAGTAAAACCGACACTATGTACTCAATAAGTAACAAACCTAACCTTAGGTTGAAAGCAATGACGATCTTGGTCAACGGTTAGAATCCAACACCATCTGCCAAGAAAAACTCGTGATAATATAATAATACTATACAAATGAAGCTCAAAGATATGATGCTCATCTTGTTTACAATTACGGAAAATAGGTATGCTTTTCAAATTTAACAGTAAAATCCAAATCTTGCACCGAAATCACTAAAATATAAGTATATCAGAAATTGTGATTTTTTCCCAAAAATTTTAAATAACAGATAAGATATTTCATTATCTGATAGCATGAGGAAATTACACCTCTATGCCTATATATCGATGTGCATTTGATGTCAAGAATGTCACAATACCATACAACACAAGGAAATTCATCTTTATGCCTACATGTAAAGCATGCATGTCAACTGTAATGTAACATGGTGATAAAGCCATATACTCGGGCTCTCAGAGTATTCAACCTCACTCAGCATGCTCAAACACTCAGCACCTCCCAATCACCCAACACACTCAATCACTCGACATCACCAAATCACTCAACACCCTTAGTCGCTCGACACTCGCACTCGGTACTCACAATCAGTAGGTACTGTGCTAACTCCTGGTATGTCAGACTTCGGAGGGGTAGATCCTGCCCAAGAACTAATATAAGCCAATTACAGCATGGTGCGGCGTGCAACCAGTTCCCATCATGAATCAATAAAGCTTATTACGGTGCAACCCGATCCCATAATCATCACTCACAATCAGGGCCTCGAACTCACTCAGTCATTATCCTCTCTAGTCTCTCGGCCTCATAAATCTCATGCCAATCAACCCAAATGATGATAACATGATGTGACAAAAAATGATAACACCGACTGAGATATGATATGCAAATTATGAATGTGATTGAGTACATAATTGCAATTTAAGCAAATAACTCAATAGCAAAAATGACCTCTGTGGGTCCCAACGGGATAAGCATATAGCCTAAACATGGTCTCTAACATGGATCCTAGTTCAATTACTATAGCATATAGAAATTTCATGGATAGAAACAATATTAGGTAACTACAAGGTACCACAGAATCAACCAAGTATCAATTCACACGGTGCACGGCCACACGCCTGTCACCTAGCATGTGTGTCACCTCAACACCAAAAACATAACACGTATATCCAGTGGTTCATACCCTCAGTAGAAAGTTTAGAAGTGTTACTTACCTTAAACAAGCCGAATACAATACCGAGCAACCCAAACAATACTCTAGAAATGTCATCCCCCATGTATCTACCTCAGAACAGCTCGAAACTAGCAAAAAGCACCTCAAATACATCAAATAATGCCTATGACAAATCCAATCAATAAAGGTTAAATCTTTAATCAAAATCCCAAAGTCAGCCAAAAAGTCAAAAATAGGCCTATACCTCATAACCGACAAAACTCACAAAATCCGACAACCAATTCAATTACAAGTCCAACCATACTAGTTTTACTCAAATCCGACTCCGAATCAATGTTCAGAACTCAAAAATTTACCTTTTGAATTTTTAGACGAAACCCCCAAATTTCAATTGAAAAATACATAATCCAAATGCCAAAAACAAAAATGGATTCATGAAATATAATCAAAACTGAGTAGAAAACACTTACCCCAATCCATGTGTTAAAAATCGCTGCCACATTTGCCCAAATCCGAGCTCCCCAACTCAAAATATGACAAATGAACCAACCCTCAAATTATTATAGTTCTGCACAAACCTTTTCACATTTGCAAAATACTAGCCGCTTCTGCGGCGTCGCTTTTGTGAACAAAAATTTGCTTCTGCAAAAAACACTAAAAAACCGCCCATCGCACCTACGGAAAAAGCTCAGCTTTTGCGCACACGTAGGTGCGACTACCACTCATGTTTCTGCGCTACACTTTGTTTCTGCGGCACATTCCCCACATCTGCAATGTCGCAGGTGGGCTAAAAATTTGGCTTCTAAGGAGGTACTTCATCGTAGGTGCAACCATACCTTTGCTTCTGCGACCATCACACCAACGCAAAACCAGCCGCAGGTACGATCACACCAGATGTTGCCACAAACAAGCCTTAACCAATAAATTCAAAAATGATTTGAATCATTTCTGAAACTCTCCTGAGCCCCTTGGAACCCCGTCAAAATATACCAATAAGTACCATATCATAAGACAGACTTACTCGAGGCCTCAAATCATGCATAAAACCATCAAAACCATAAATCACACCTCAAATCAAACTCAATGAACTTTTAACTTAAAAAACTCATGTCGAACCATATCAAATCAATCCAGAATAAACTCTAATTTTGTACACAAGTCCCAAATGACATAAAGAAGCTATTCCAATTACCGGAATCCTAATCTAGTCCCAATATATTAAGTCACTCCCGGTCAGTTTATGAACATTCCTAACCTTCAAATTTCCAACTTTCGCCAATTCGTGCTGAAACCTTCAAGAAATATCCCATCCATTTGGACCTAACGGAACCATCAAAACTCCGATCTGAGGTCAAATACTCAAAAGTCAAACTTGGTCAACTCTTCCAATTTAACGCTTCCTAGTTGAGAATCATTCTTCCAAATCAATTCTTAATCACCTGAAAACCAAAACCGATGATACACACAAGTTATAATACATCATATGAATCTACTCAAGACTTCAAACGTCTAAATAGAATGCAAATGCTCAAAACGACCAGTCTATTTATTACACTGGTCGACCCTCGGAGTGTAAACACTATTTTTTATCGGGTCATACGACCTCGGCATAAATCGTGCATGATATTGCTCGGAGCCCAATTATACTTTATGTTTCATCTTGATCTGAGACTATAAATTAGTTGGTGGTTCTTATGTGTTAAATACATGGCATGTGATAGTTGGAGACTTTAAATTAATATTACGTTTAAGACCTATAAATTATGTTTCTTATCTCACTATTATTGTTGTATTTCATGCCTACTTATGATTTCTGTATTTTATTTATTGACCTTTGGTAAGTGTCAATGTCGACCCCTCGTCACTACTTCTTCGAGGTTAGACTGGATACTTACTAGGTACATGTTGTTTATGTACTCACGCTACACTTTTGCACTAATCGTGTAGGATCTGAGGCAGGTGTATCTAGCGGCCTTTCATACTTGTACCCCCACTACCTGGAGACATAGTGGTGAGCTGCTTCCTATGCCCCGTTCTACAGCACCCAAAGTCTTTTCTTTGTTGTATTTTTTTTTTTTTTGCAGTCTACCTTACTCCAGACAATAGTATAAGAGGTTTTGTATATTTTAATAATTTTCTCGTGCACTTGTATCACTGTGTTTTTGGAGATTCTAGTTTAAATTTCATGGTTTTTTGACTATTGAATTCATTACTTCACTCTTTTGTTTATTTCATGCTTTACACTACAATGTTCACCTATTAATCATTCCCTTATTAAATGAAATCAATGACTTTAAAAATATTAAAAAGAACAAATACATATATCATTGGCTTTCCTAGAGGAGACGTTGGGTGATACTCATACTCGCACTCAGTAGGTACTTCCGCTCACTATTGGTATGTCAGACTCCGGAGGAGCGAATCCTACCAAAGCACTAATATAAGCCAATCATGGAATGTAGTGGCATGAAGCCTGATCTGATCATGAATCAATAAAGCCTATTACGGCATACATCTCGATCCCGTAATCATCACTTACAATCACGATCTCGATCTCACTCATTCATCATCCTCATGAGTCTCTCGGCCTCACAAATCTCATGCCAATCAGACCAAACAATGATAACATAACGTAACAACAAATAATAATAGAGACTGAGATATAATATGCAAATGATGAATGTGATTGAGTACATAATTGCAATTGAAACAAATAACTCAACAGCAAAAATAACCTCCTTGGTCCCAACAAGATAAGCATATAGGCTAAAGATGTTTTTTAACATAGATCGTAGTTCAATTACTCTAGCACATAGAAATTTCATGCATAGAAACAAGATTAGGTAACCACATGGTACCACAGAATTAACTGAGTCTAAATTCACACAGTGCATGCCCACACGCCTATCACCTAGAATGTGCGTCACCTCAACACCAAACACATAACATGTATATTTAGGGTTTCATACCCTCAACACCAAGTTTAGAAGTGTTACTTGTCTCAAACAAGCCAAATCCAATACCGAGCAAGCCAAACAATAATCTAAAAATATCATCTTGCGTGTATCAACCTTCGAACGGCTCAAAACTAGCCAAATTAAACTCAAGTACTTCAAATAATGCCTAAGGAAACAAACCCAATCGATAAAGGTTAAATCTTTAATCAAAAGCCCAAAGTCAACCAGAAAGTCAAACACCACCCATACCTCGAAACCTAGCAACACTTACAAAATCCGGTAGCCAATTCAATTACGAGTCCAACCATATTAGCTTCACTCAAATCCGACTCTGAATCGATGTTCAAAACTCAAAAAATTACCTTCTAAAATTTTAGACAAAACCCCCAAATTTCATTTGGAAAATACATAATCCAAATGCCAAAAACGAAGATAGATTCATGAAATATAATCAACTGAGTAGAAAACACTTACCCCAATACATGTGTTGAATATCGCCTCCACATTCTTCCAAATTCGAGCTCCCCAACTCAAAATATGACAAAATGAACCAACCCTCAAATAATTATAGATCTGCCCAAACCTTTTCACATCTGTGAAATACTGGCCGCTTATGCGGCGTCGCTTTTGAGAACAAAAATGCTTCTACAAAAAACACTGAGAACCCACCCATTGAACCTGCAAAAAAAACCTAGCTTTTGCGCACACGCAGGTGCGGCAACAGCTCACGCTTTTGTGCCACACTTCGCTTCTGTGGCGAATTCCACGGATCTACGATGTCGCATGTGCACTAAAAATTCCACTTTAGTAGAAGTAGACTTCATTGCAGATGCGACCATACCTCCACTTATGCGACCACCACACCCGTACAATACTAGCCACAAGAGAAATCACGCCATGTCCTTTCACAAACCAGCCTTAACGAATAAATTTCAAAATGATCTGAATCGTGTCTGAAACTCTCTCGAGCCCCTCGGGACCTCTTCCAAATATACAAAAAAGCTCCATATCATAACGCAAACTTACTCGAGGCCTCAAATCATGCATAACAAAATTAAAACCACGAATCGCGCCTCAAATCAAACTCAATGAACTTTTGAACTTTCAATTTCCTCCAAAACTCGTGCCGAACCATATCTAATCAATTCGGAATTACCTCAAATTTTGCACACAATCGCCAAATGACATAACAAAGCTATTGCAATTATCGGAATCACAATCCGAACCCGATATCAAGAAAGTCAACTCTCGATCAATGTATGAACATTTCAAACCTTCAAATTTCCAACTTTAACCAATTCGTGCCAAAACCTTCTAGAAATATCCCAATGCAAATACGGGCATACGCCCAAGTCTAAAATCACCATCCAGACCTAATGGAACCACCAAACTCTAATCCGGGGTCAAATACTCAAAAGTCAAACATGGTTAACTCTTCAAACCTAAAGCTTCCTAGTTTAGAATCATTCTTCCAAATCAATTCTGAATCACCTGAAAACGGAAACCGATGATACACACAAGTCATAACACATCATATGAAGCTACTCAAGGCTTCAAACAGCTGAACAAAATACAAATTGTCAAAACCACTAGTCGGGTCATTACACTGGTCAACCCTCGGTAATGTACCCAGTATTATCCCATACCGTACGATCTGGGAAGGGTAGTGTGTACTCAGACCTTACCCCTATCTTGTGAAGATAAAGAGGCTATTTCTAGTAGACCCTCAGCTTATGAAATCATGAGCACCACATTAATGAAAACCATAGACAAGAAGGGACAGTACCAAAATCCATAAAAAGCTAAATAAAAACAACAAGATAGTAAGGTGATCAACAATGAAAGAAAATAATGGTTAGTCATAAAAACCTATAAGAAACAAAAAAAGAGAATGTGTGCCAATACTGTTATGAAAAATCTATACAACCTACTTTACTACCCTAATCCTCGACCTCCATACCTTCCAATCAAGGGTCATGTCCTCGGTCAGCATTTGACATTAAACTAAATATAATATTTGTTTAACTTATGAAAATGAATGTTGTTGCATGAAACAATAGTTAAATTTAATATCTTATAAAGGTAAATATGATGAATTTACTTAGTTAAATAAGTTATATAGTATTTGTAGTTAGTGATATCTTATTTTTCATGACCCAAAGTCCATAATAGACTGGGAAGGTGCCTAAAACCGTCGTTAGGCAAGCCCATAAGTGAAACTATTATTCACTTACCCATTTATTACAATTTAAAATGGGAATTTTTCCTTTTAAAAGAATGGTTTAAACAAGATTTCATGGAACCATAACAACTCTTTGAAATAAAATACTAGCATAATAAGAACATCCACTGTGGTGATAGAAATGATAAATACAGTAGAAAATAATTTCTAAAGATCCTCAAAACATGGCATCACAAGTACATGACCAATCTAGGGAATATACAAAACTACTACGACTATTGTTTGAAAGTGATAGACAGAATAGTAAACAAGGTAGAGGGACACTCTAATGATGCAGATCGTAGTAAGGAAGGTAGCGCACCACTAAGTCTCCGTAAATGCTCGTCTACCCGCCCGCATGACCACTAGTAGTACTTGTCTCAGTACCTACACATTATTGCAAAAGTGTAGCGTAAGTATGGAAAACAACACGTAAGTATCTAGTCTAACCTTGAAGAAGTAGTGATGATGGGTCGACTTCATACTTACTAGAGGTCAATAATAATAATATCAGTGCATAAAGTAGACATGGTGAATATACAACAAGTATCAATGAAGCAAACAAGAGCAACTACAATAAATACACTCATGAGTCTATATCAAATCACCAACATACCATAACCGGTGATGAAGGCGCTAACTCAATTTGACCCAAACTAGAACTTGTTTTGATTATTACGCACAAAGCTGCCGAGGCAAATGGCCTGATCCCATATGAATAGTGATACTCAGTACTGCCGAGGCGAACGACCCGATCCCATAAGAGTGGTGTTATTATACTATCGAGGTGGACGATCCGATCCTATAAGAGTAGTATTATCATCATGTCGAGGCGAATGGTCTGATCCTATAAGAGTAGTGTTACTATCATGCCTAGACGAATGGCCTGATCCCATAAGAGAAGAAAAATTTACCCCTCTCACGGAAGCACTTGCGGGACAAGAAGACATGGCTCTACAACCTCACTAGAATTCCTCAAACGAAGATGAGGGCTTCGAAAACTAGTAAATATATACTCGAAAGTTCACAATTTAGCTTTTATACTAGTAACCCAACCCAATTTTAAGGATACATGAAATTCATCCTCGGGCCCACACACCTATATTCCGAAATTATTTCGAATATTTGTTACCCATGAACTCCCGAACTCAAATATATAATATAAACTAATTTCCACCACCAAATTCATGATCAATTCCCAATTTACCAAAACCCTAGGTCCTTCACAAATCCCACAAGTTTTCACAAATTTTCCATGTTTAATCTACCTATAATCCGCATATTTAACTTGAATGTGGGTGGAGTTTACTTACCTTGTATTGTAGATGAGAATCCCCCTCAAAAGTGCTCTCAAAATCTCCCAAGACCAAATGAAAATGTGATCAAAAATAGCTAAGTCTCGGATTAAAAGCCCTCACTGCCAAGCGATTTCTGCACATGTGGCCACTTGATCGCATTTGCAAAATTGCAGCCAACTTCCTTGCTTCTGCGGGCGACGAGATGCTTTTGTGGGTCTGCTTCTGTGGACTTTTTTCGCTTCTGCTGACTCCTTCCGCTTTGGCGAGCCCCAACCATTCAGTCCAATTTTGCACATGCGGACCCTCGATCACATTTGTGGATGCACAGATACGGGTAAAGCCTCGCACCTGCAACCATCTAACTTTAGTCTAAGGTTTGCTTCTGTGACCACCAGGCCACTTTTGCGAGCTGCACCCGTGTCCCTTTCCACGCAGGTGAAATTGCACTAGATCTGAAGCTACCGGCAGTCCCCCATGTCCAAAACCTAGTCCAATTCCAATTCAATTCGCACTCGGGGCACCGAGGACCCCATCCAATTATATTGATATATCCCATAACAAGTACGGACTCGCTTGCTCGATCGAAGCACCAAGGTAACATCTAGAATCAAGAATCGATTTCCAAAATGCATGAATTCGACATGAAACTCAAAAACTTCTGAAAAAACACTTCTGCGCATCTGATTCCTGTCAAATCAACTCAGAATGATGCCAAATTTTGCATGAAACTCATAAATCACCACACTATCCTAGGCTTAGAGTCTTAAATGGACCTCGATAACACCAAATCCTACTCCAAACCGAATTTAAACAACTAGAATGACCTTTGATGGATGAACTTCCCACTTTGGGCTCTAAACCGCTCTCGAGTTACCCGAAACCGGATCCGAACACATGCCCAGGTCTGAATAATCATACGAACCTATTAGGACCCTCAAATCCTGGTTTCGAGGTCTTTCACCCAAAATATTGACTCAAGTCAAACTAGTCCACCTTAGGCCACTATTTAGGAACTAAGTATTTTGATTTCAACCCGAACCCTTCCAAACCTTAACCAACCACCCCCGCAAATCATAAAGCAGTAAAAGTACATATGGGGAGTCTTAATTAGAGAAATGGGGATCTAAAAAGAAAACAAATAGTTGGATCGTTATATTCTCCAACTCTTAGACAAAATGTTTGTCCTCGAACGGGTCTAAAATCATAAATGTAGTGTTGAATGTAAGGCCCCGTAAAAATTTGTGATCAAAACCTAGTAGCTCGTGGTGTCAAGATCCGAATATGCGTTAGGAATGTGTAAAATTGTTCGCGGCGAGCTTGCCATCTACGGTTCAGACCTTTGTATTGATCTAAGGTTTTAAAAAATCAAAGAATCAAGTTTTCCAGAAAAGTGCCATTTTGCGGTCCAGAATGCGATCGCAAATCTAGTATGCGGACCGCATTCCTTTCGCATAAAGAGTTAGTGGTTTGTTAAAATTGAGTTCTATATGCGGTCCATTATGCGACCGCATAACTAATATGAGGACCGCATTTCCACCACAAAGTGAGTCAATATGTCAGTCAATTTGAGGTCAAAAATGCGATCCATTATGCGATCACAAACCGTGTATGCGGACCGCATTTCCGCTGCATACCCAAGCAGTGGAAACAGGTTTTGGGAACACTTTTTGGACCGCATTTCGTATCTACGATCGTAAAGTGCAACCGTAAACCCAACTCGGACTCCTAATTTTATAAATTTTAAACCCGACCCACTTTTAATAAAGCACCCCCAACCCCTCTTTTTAACCACTTTCCTGAACAAAATAAGATAGAGGGAGGAGGATTCTTGAGGGAGAAAGTCATCTACTTCAAATTAGTCCCTTAAAACGATCGTGGCCGGGAAAGTTCAAGTGATTGTCTTCATCCCCATTCTTGCAAGTAAAATCCCTAACCCATTTTAATTAGCTTTCAGGTTTAATTAAGGGAGGGAAGTCTCATGCATTGATTCTTGATAATAGAGGTTGAAACATTCATGCATGTCTTTTAGAACCTAAAATCTGGTAAGAGGGATTGGGTAGGAGTAAAGCATTGCACAAAAGAGGGTTGATAACCTAAATATGTTCGAGTAGTGATTGTGAACTTTGATTCTAAGAAATATGTGTTAATTTGTGCACTAGATTGACATTGTTAGGCTTTTTGGTGAAGTTGAAAGTAGAAATTAAAGAGGGATTCGGCTCCAGGTATGTATGGCTAATTTTGACCTTTGTAAAATCACCTTGTTTGGTGTTTGAGTGCTTAGTATGTGATTTTTACGTGGATTGTTTATGAAATTCTTCTGATTGGTATGGTTGAGTGTTTGTGGTTATGTCTTTCGATAAGATGGTGTAAGTAATTGGCAATAAGCCAAGTGTGTGATTGTGAATGTGCTATGTGGTAAGAATTGTGAAACCAATGATGGAAGGAAATAGTAATTGATGCAATCGGAACAGCTGTGGTAATAACATGTATGGCTTGTCGTGGAAAATTATCGTTGTACATAAAATGAATATGAGTTGTGGGATACGATGGAAATGGAATCGATGGCTATGAAAGTCCTTATAAATTGTTGTTGTTGCTCTTTGAGAATTGTTGTTGTTGTTCATTGAGAATTGTTGTGTTCTTTGTGAATTGTTATTGTTGTGGTATTGTTTGTGAATTGTGATTGTTCGTTGGGATCAGGTTGCGCACCGCAACACAAAGTAATAAGGTGTGGGTTGTGGTGATAAGGGTGGCCGAGGTAATAAGGGTGGAAAGTGATCATTATCACTATTGAAATGAAAATATGAGAAAATCTTGAAATTATTGATGTGGAAAATGTGATGGGGAAAAGGAGAGATTGTCAACTTGTTTGCCTTGGTTGTTCCTTTTGTGTGTATTTAATTGTTGATTCCTTTGTTATTTGTTACTTGTGTATGGTTTGAGGTTACTTAGGGTAAAGTTTGTTTATACATACTAGTACAATTTAAATGTGCTGACGTCCCTCTTGTCAGGGGCGCTTCATTCGTGTTATGAATGTAGGTGGATTAGTAGCAGATACTCCGGTCCACCGACCGTAGCTCCCCTTAATCTTCCGTTATCTGTATTGGTGAGCCCCTTTCCTCTTGGGGCCCTATGTGGCTCATGCTGCTTTTATTTTCGGAGTCTTATTTTTGTTTTTGTGTAAGGTATAGTCGGAGCCTTGTTACCGGCAAGTACTGTATTATCATGTTGTATCTTTAGAGGCTCCGTAGACAGTAAATGTGGGTTATGAACTTATGTAAAACCATATTTTGTATGTTGGGCGATAAAAATGGTGAACCTCATTAATTAACTATGTACGTTATGTATGTTTTATAAAAAGCATTTTTAATTATAAATGGCCAATTCCTTGATTGATGAGAAATGAAAATACGGGGTAACGCGTGGGATGGGAAAGGCACCCAGGTCCGCTTGTCTGGGGTTACCCGGTCAGGCGCCGGTCATGTCCCTCGGTTTGGGGCGTGGGTGAGAGTGACTCCCCGATCTTGAATCTACCTAGCCCGTCTGTTCCAGACCAGATTGTTCCTATTCGTACAGCGGCAGAGGGTGCTACTATCCCTCCCGCCGATATTCCTGATTCTGATACAATTCCAGCTCCTGGTCCTGGGGTTCCTGATGCGAACCTTAGAGGAGCCATTTGTATGTTGACCTAGTTAGTGGCCGCTAAGGCCCAGAGATCTCAAGATGCCCATACATCCTCCAGTGGATGGGGAGATTCCGCCAGTTCCAGAGTCAACCAGTTTTTGCAGTTAGCCCCTCCAGAGTTCTCAGGCACAGACCTAGAGGCCGATCCACAGGATTTTCTTGATGTAATGTATAAGACCCTTCGAGTGGTGAAGGCTTCAGAGATGGAGGGAGCTGAGTTGGCTTCATACAGATTGAGGGGAGCGGTGTATTCATGGTTCGAGATGTGGGAGGATTCCCATGGGGAGGGAAGACCTCCGGTTAGATGGGATGAGTTTGTAAATCATTCATGTACCATTTCTTGCCTGCTGAGACGATAGCAGCCCGTGCCACTGAGTTTGAGGACCTCAAGCAGGGCAGTATGAGTGTTTGGGAGTACCATATAGAGTTTGTGAGATTGTCCAAGTATGCTCCTCGGTTAGTGTTGACCATGGCTGCTCGAGTTCGGCAATTTGTTCAGGGCCTTAGTCCTTTGGTGGTGAATGAGGCTGCTAAAGCGGCCTTACACTCGGATATGAATTATGGAAAGATTGTGGGATTCGCTCAAGCCACAGAGGCTAGGAAGTTGAAGATACGGGCGGAAAGGGAGAGTAACAACAGGGCCCGATCAGTGGGTCACTTAGGGAGATCAGCTCAGGGGAGAGGTTCATCAGGGCCATCCCAGTCAAATGATCAGTCGTCAGCAAGCGCACCACCATCTTTGCACAGTTATCAGCAGAGCAGCCATATGAGACCAAGTTCAGACAGTAGGAGACCCCATCAGTCCGGTCGTTAAGGAGGGAGATCACAGCAGCAGGGGAGGGCTCCATGCCCCAAGTGTGGGAGATTTCATACAGAGACTTATTATTTGGATATCTCTGTGTGTTTTAGATGCGGGGTGAGAGGTCATATCCAGCGGGACTGTCGTGTGCCCAGTCAGGGAATGGATAGGGATCTGCTCAGTCATCCGATTCTTCAGTCGCCATATCATATGTGCGTCCTCCAGCCCCAGTACGACGTGGTACAGTTAGGGGTGGAGCTCGTGGTAGAGGTAGACCCAGCCAGTTCTATGCTTTGTGTGGTTTCCAGAGTGTAGAGGCTTCTCTAGATGTGGTTACAGGTATCTTGTTTGTTCAGGCCATTGATTGTTATGCTCTTATTGATCTGAGTTCCTTTTTGTCATATGCCACCCCATTCACTGCTTCAAGCTTTAGGATAGAACCCGAATATCTTTATGAGTCGTTCTTTATATCGACTCCGGTTGGTGATTCTATTACAACCGCACGGGTTTATAAGAATTGTGTTGTCATGGTGTGTGGTCGTGTTACCATGGCCGATATTATCTAGCTTGGAATGGCGGATTTTGATGTGATTATGGGAATAGACTGGCTTTATTCGTGCTTTTCTAAACTTGACTGTCAAACGAGAGTCATAAGACTCGAGTTCTCTAATGAGCCAGTTATTGAGTGGAAGGGAAATGGTGTGGTACCAAAGGGTACGTTTATTTCCTACCTTAAGGCTTCAAAGATGATTAAGAAGGGATGTATCTATCATTTGGTCCGGGTGGCGGACACCACTTCAGAAGTGTCTACCCCCAAGTCCATGCCAATCGTGAATGAGTTCCTTGAAGTGTTTCCGGACAAGCTTCCAGGGATTCTGCTAGATAGGGAGATTGATTTTCGGGATTGATGTATTGCCAGATACGCAACCAATATCTATTCCACCATACAGAATGGCTCCAGCAGAGTTAAGGGAGTTAAAGGAGCAGCTAAAGGATTTATTAGAAAGGGGGTTCATACGGTCGAGTGTGTCGCCGTGGGGTGCTCTAGTTCTTTTTGTCAGGAAGAAGGATGAGTCGCTCCGGATGTGTATCAATTATTGGCAGCTCAACAAAGTCACCATCAAGAATAAATATCCTTTGCCCCTGATAGATGATTTGTTCGACCAATTGCAAGGTGCATGGTTCTTCTCCAAAATTGATCTACGATCCGGGTATCACCAATTGAAGATTAGGGAGCAGGATATTCCCAAGACCGCTTTCAGAACTCGCTATGGTCACTTTGAATTCTTGGTCATGTCTTTTCGGCTAACTAACGCCCCGGCAGATTTTATGGATCTTATGAATCGGGTCTTCAAGCCATTTCTAGACTCCTTCGTGATTGTTTTCATTGATGACATCCTTGTTTATTCGCGAAGCTGGGAGGATCATGCCGATCACCTCAGGGTAGTTTTTGCAGACTCTTCATCAGCACCAGCTGTATGCTAAATTTTCAAAATGTGAGTTTTGGTTGGCGTCCGTTGCCTTTTTGGGTCATGTTGTCTCAAGTGAAGGGATTCAGATGGACCCCCAGAACATTGCAGCAGTAAAATATTGGCATAAACCCATCACCCCGATGGAGATTCATAGCTTTTTGGGTCTAGCAGGGTATTATCGGAGGTTTGTGGAGGGATTCTCTAGCCTCGCCTCCTCATTGACCAAGTTTTTGCAGAAAGCAGTTAAGTTCCAATGGTCCGATGTTTGTGAGAAAAGTTTTCAGGAATTGAAGTCAAGGTTGACCTCGGCACCAATATTGGCCTTGCCGGAAGGCACGGAAGGATTTGTGGTTTATTGCAATGCCTTCAGGATTGGTTTAGGGTGTGTGTTGATGCAATATGGGAAGGTTATAGCGCATGCTTCAAGGCAGCTCAAGAATTACGAGAAGAATTATCCGACGCATGATTTAGAGCTTGTGGCAGTCGTGTTTGATTTGAAAATATGGTGGCAGTATCTTTATGGGGTCCATGTGGATGTGTTCTTAGACCAGAAGAGCCTCCAGTATTTGTTCAAGTAGAAAGAATTGAATTTAAGGCAGCGGCGGTGATTAGAATTGTTCAAGGATTATGACATGAACATTTTATACCATCTAGGTAAGGTAAACGTGGTGGCTGACGCTCTCAGTCGGAAATCTATGGGTAGTTTGGCTCATTTGGGAGTGGATCAAAGGCCCTTAGCTCGGGAGATTTATCAATTAGCTAGTTTAGGGGTTTGCATTGCGACATCAGACGAGGGGAATGTTATGGTGCATAATGGAGCAGAATCGTCACTTGTAGCGGAAGTCAAGGAAAAGCAGTTTATTGATCCAGCATTGGCTCAGATGAAGGAAGCAGTATTGAATAACAAGACTTCAGCATTTTCACTCAGTGGCGAAGATGGTGTTTTACGGTGTCAAGGTAGGTTATGTGTTCCGGATGTGGATAAGCTTCGGGAGAGGGTAATGGCGGAGGCACATAATTCCAAGTATTTCGTGCATCCAGGTTCAAAGAAAATGTATCATGATCTCAAGGAGATCTATTGGTGGAACGGTATGAAGAGGGGTGTGGCGGACTTTGTATCTAGGTGTCCGAATCGTCAGCAAGTAAAGGTTGAGCATCTGCGGCCCGGTGGGTTAACTCAACTTATGGAAATACCAATGTGGAAATGGGAAATGATCAACGTGGATTTAGTGGTGGGGTTACCTTGCACTCAGCACAAGTTCGACTCAATTTGGGTAATAGTGGATCGACTCACCAAATCAGCTCACTTCTTGCTAGTCAAGTCCACTGATACTGCAGAACAATATGCTAAGTTGTATATCAAGGAGATAGTAAGTCTTCATGGAACTCCACTTTCTATTATCCCGGATCGAGGGGCCTAGTTCATAACTAATTTTTGGAAGAAATTTCATCAAGGTTTGGGTACTCAGGTGAATCTCAGCACATCATTCCATCCCCAGACTGACGGTCAGGTCGAGCGGACTATCCAGACGCTTGAAGATATGTTGCGGGCTTGTGTCTTGGATTTCAAAGGTAATTGGGATGATCACTTGCCACTTATAGAATTTTCTTATAATAACAGCTTTCATGCTATCATCCAGATGGCCCCATTTGAGGCATTGTATGGAAGGAGGTGTAGGTCTCCGATTGGATGGTTTGAAGTGGGCGAAGCAGAATTGATAGGACCAGATCTTGTGCACCAGGCTATGGAGAAAGTTAAAGTCATTCAGGAAAGGATGAAAACTTCTCAGAGTCGCCAAAAATCCTACGGACATTCATCGAAGGGAATTGGAGTTTCAAGTTGATGATTGGGTGTTCTTGAGGGTATCTCCTATAAAGGGCATCATACGATTCGAGAAGAAAGGAAAGTTGAGTCCTTGGTATGTCGGACCATATTGGATCGCTCAAAAGATAGGGAAGCTGGCTTATAGGCTGAAATTACCTCCCGAAATGTCATTAGTACACCCGGTGTTCCATGTGTCCATGTTGAAGAAAGTGGTTGGAGATTTATCCACCATCGTGCCAATCGAGACCATCAAGGTTAATGAAGAGTTGTCGTATGAAGAAGTTCTGGTTGCTATCCTTGATAGGCAAGTTCCTAAGTTGAGAAATAAGGAAGTTGCCTCAGTTAAAGTATTATGGTGAAGTCAACGAGTTGAGGAAGCTACATGGGAAGCGGAAGAAAATGAAGGAAAAATAACCCCATCTGTTTGAACAAGTCTAGTAGTAATTGTGCGAACTCTTATATCTAAACCAAACTAATATTGTGTTCAAATTATTTCCTTCCTAAATGTGATTGTCATTCCTCAAGTTGTGCAAGAATTATAGGTGTTGTGATTATCTTAAGTCATGTGAACCTCTCTTTGGTAAATGAAAAGTTTTATATAGACTCTAGTCATAAGTAAACAACTAATGGTAGTGTAGATTGGTAATGAACTACTGATATGCATGTAGTATGTTGAAGTGGTTAAATTATGTGGAACTCATTGAAATGACTGATTTATGTGCAAAAGGTAGCAAGTGATTGAATATATGCCATTGTTGAGGTAATGAATTGTATACCAGCTGTAGGGATGGTTATAATTGTGTAATAGTGCTTGAAATTTTTTTTCGAGGGCCCTCTATCAGGTAGATATGTCTAAATTACAAAGGAAACTCTAGCAAAAAATTTCTAAAAATATGGGAGTTAGTGAAAAGTTTTGGAGTTTGCATAGCATGTTTTCAGAACCAACTGATTTTCAAGGTCCTCATTCGAGGACGAATGATTTTAAGTGGGGGGAGGGGGTATAGGGCCCCGTAAAAATTTGTGCTCAAAACCTAGTAGCTCGTGGTGTCAAGATCCGAATATGCGTTAGGAATGTGTAGAATTCTTCACGGTGAGCAAGCTCGCGGCAGTTCAGACCCTTTGTATTGATCTAAGCTTTTAAAAAATTAAAGAATCATGTTTTCCAGAAAAATGCCATTTTGCGGTCCAGAATGCGGTCGCAAATCTAGTATGTGGACCGCATTCCTTCCGCATACTGATTCAGTGGTTTGGTTAAAATTGAGGTCTAGATCAGTCCATTATGCGACCGTATAACTAATATGCGGACCGCATTTTCGCCGCAAAGTGAGTCAATGTGTCAGTCAATTTGAGGTCAAAAATGCGGTACATTATACAACCGCAAACCGTGTATGTGGACCGCATTTGCGCCACATACCCAAACAGTGGAAACAGGTTTTTGGAACACTTTTTGCGGTCCATTATGCGGACCACATTTCGTATCGGCGATCGGAAAGTACGACCGCAAACCTGACTCGGACTCCTAATTTTCTAAATATTAAACCTAACCCCCTTTTTAATAAAACACCCCAACCCCTCTTTTTAACCACTTTCCTGAACAAAATAAGAGAGAGGGAGGAGGATTCTTGAGAGATAAAGACATCTTCTTCAATTAATCCCTTAAAATGATCCGGGCCGGGAAATTTCAAGTGAGTGTCTTCATCCCCATTCTTGCAGGTAAAATCCCTAACCCATTTTCATTAGCTTTCATGTTTAATTAAGGGGGGAAGTCTCATGCATTGATTCTTGATAATAGAGGAAGAAATTCATGCATGTCTTTTAGAACCTAAAATCTGGTAAGAGGGATTGGGTAGGAGTAAAGCATTGTACAAAGGAGGGTTGATAACCTAAATATATTCGAGTAGTGATTGTGAACTTTGATTCTAAGAAATATGTGTTAATTTGTGCATTAGATTGACGTTGCTAGGCATTTTGGTGAAGTTGAACGTAGAAATCAAAGAGGGATTCGGCTCAAGGTATGTATGGCTAACTTTGACCTTTGTAAAATCACCTTGTTTGGAGTTTGAGTGCTTAGTATGTGATTTCTACGTGGATTTTTTGTGAAATTCTTGTGATTGGTATGGTTGAGTGTTTGTGGTTATGTCTTTCCATAAGATAGTGTAAGTAATTGGCAATAAGCCAAGTGTGTGATTGTGAATATGCTATATGGTAAGAATTGTGAAACAAATGATGGAAGGAAATAGTAATTGATGTAATCAGAACAGATGTGGTAATAACATGTATGGCTTGTCGTGGTTAATTATGTTGTACATAAAATGCATATGAGTTGTGGGATACGATGGAAATGGAATCGATGGCTATGGAAGTCCCTGTAAATTGTTGTTGTTGCTCTTTGAGAATTGTTGTTATTGTTCCTTGAGAATTGTTGTGTTCTTTGTGAATTGTTATTGTTGTGGTATTGTTTGTGAATTGTGATTGTTCGGTGGGATCGGGTTGTGCGCCACAACACGAAGTAATAAGGTATGGGTTGTGGTGATAAGGGTTGCCGAGGTAATAAAGGTGTCCGAGGTAATAAGGGTAGAAAGTGATCGTTATCACTATTGAAATAAAAATATGAGAAAATCTTGAAATTATTGATGTGGAAAATATGATGGGGAAAAGGAGAGATTGTCAACTTTTTTGCCTTGATTGTTCCTTTCGTGTGTATTTAATTGTTGATTCCTTTATTATTTGTCACTTGTATATGGTTTGAGGTTACTCAAGGCAAAGTTTGTTTATACATACCAGTACAATTCAAATGTACTGACATCTCTTGCCGGGGGCGCTACATTCGTATTATGATTGTAGGTGGATTAGTAGTACGTACTCCAGTCCACCGACCATAGCTCCTCTTCATTTTCCGTCAGCTGTATTGGTGAACCCCTTTCCTCTTGGGGCCCTGCGTGGCTCATGCTGCTTTTATTGCCGGAGTCTTATTTTTGTTTTTGTGTACGGTATAGTCAGAGCCTTGTTACCGGCAAGTACTGTATTATCCTATGTATCTTTAAAGGCTCCGTAGACAGTAAATGTGAGTTATGAATTTATGTAAAATCATATTTTGTATGTTGGGCGATGAAAGTGGTGAACCTCATTAATTAACTATGTACGTTATGTATGTTTTGTAAAAAGTGTTTTTAATTATAAATGGCTAATTCCTTGATTGATGAGCAATGAAAATACGGGGTAACACGTGGGATGGGAAAGGCACCCAGGTCCGCTTGACTGGGGTTACCCGGTCAGGTACCGGTCATGTCCCTCAGTTTAGGGCATGACATTAAATAAGTGCAGATATCTTGTACTTATATCCTCCTCGACCTCCCAAGTTGCTTCCTTGACAGGTTGACCCCTCCACCAAACCTTTATTACAGCAATCTTCTTGGACCTCAACTGACGAACATTCTTGTCAACAATGGCAACGGGCTCCTCCTCATAACCTAGACTCTCATCTAGCTAAACAGTGTTGTAATCTAGCATTTGCGACCGGTATGGTACCTCTGGAGCATAGGCACATGGAAGGTCGGATGAACTCCTGATAGACTGGAGGAAGGGAAAGCTAATAAGCAACCCCCCCCCCCAACTTGCCTCAACACCTGAAATGGGCCAATAAACTGTGGACTCATCTTGCTCTTCTTCCCAAACCTCATGATGCCTTTAATTAGTGAGACTTTCTAGAGAACTTTCTCGCCCACCATTGTCACGCCCAAAATCTGACGAGGTATGGCCAGTACTCGGTGCCATACTTGTCCTGAGCGTATCACTCTGCAACTAAAAACTTAGGCCGATGAGGCCACATTCTGAATCATATGAAAATATCGACTCTCTTGTCTGAGGGGTAAGCATACCCAAAAGTTGTGACGACCCGACCCGTCGTCTCATGAGTTACCACTCTGTTTCCCCCATTTTATGCTTGTTCATGTTTCATTATCAGTACTTGGTGTGTTATAGTTGATTTGGATTGGTTTTGGTAAAAAATGAGACACTTAGTCTCTTTTAAGAAGGCTTAAGTTTGAAAAGTCAACCGGACATTGATTTATGAGTTAGAAGGCTCGGATGTGATTTCTGGTGATTCGGTTAGCTTCGGGAAGTGATTTGTGACTTAGGAGTGTGATCGGAATTGATTCTGGAGTCTCGGTGTAGTATTAGGCTTGAATTGGCAAAGTTAGCATTTTGGCGATATTCGGTTGATAGGTGAGATTTTGATCCGAGGGTCGGAATGGAATTCTGAGAGTTGCAGTAGCTTCGTTAGGTGATTTTGATTGTGTGTGCAAAATTTCAGATGATTCGGAGGTGATTTGGTCTGGTTTTTGATCGAATGCGAGTTTCGGAAGTTTTTAAGAAGCTTAGGCTTGAATCCGATGTGATTTAATGGTTTTAGCATCGTTTGATGTGTTTTGATGATTGGAACAAGTTTGAATGATGTTTTAGGATGTGTTGGTGCCTTTGGTTGAGGTCCCGGGGGCCTCGGGGTTATTTCGGATGGCTAATGAGATAAAATTTGAGTTGAGGAATTGCAGGTTTTAGCTGGTATCTGATATTTTCGCTTCTGTGGAAATGGAACGCAGAAGCGGTTCCGCAGAAGCGTATGGAGGGTCGCAAAAGCGGTCCATGGCTTAGTAGGGTAGTTCCGCAGAAGCGGAACCTTTTTCGCACAAGCGAGTCCGTAGAAGCGGATGGGCAATCGCAGAAGCGATTTATGGACTTAAGATAAAGTTCCGCACAAGTGGAAAGTATGCCGCAGATGCGGCCTGGGATTTTAAATGAAATTCCTCATAAGCGGTATCGCGAAAGCAGAGATAGGGACCGCAGAAGCGGAAACCCCTAGTGCCAGAAGGGTTTTAAATGTTTATTTTGTTCCGCGAAGCTTATGTTATTTCCACCATTTTTAAGCAAGCTTGAGAGATATTGGACGGAATTGAAGGGGGATTTCGACTAGGTGTGATTGGAGGTAAGTTCCTTGGCCTAAATACATGATATTACGATAAATTTAACATGGAAATTGGTTGAAATTCATCAAAAGAGAGTGAAGCTAGGGCTTGGGAACTTGATGATTTAAAAATGGAATTTGAAGGGTCAAATGGGCTCCGATTTTGGTAAATTTGATATGTATAGACTCGTGAGAAGATAAGGAATCCATTGATGTAAATTTTCTGACTTTCCAAAAGTGGGCCCAGGGCTCGAGTTTTGCTAATTTTGAGATTCTTGATATTTTTCGATTGTTTTTGATTGGGTATTATCCCATTGGCATATTGTGATGTATTCGCTCTGATGCTGGATAGATTCGACGTGCGTGGAGGCCGGTTTGAGGGGAAAAGGCATCGCGAGCTAGAGATTTCACCGGATCGAGGTGAGTAATGATTTTAAATGATGTCCTAAGGGTTTGAAACCCCGGATTGCACAATGTAGTGCTATGTTGAGATGAGACGTGTTATATGACGAGCGCGGGGTCATTTACTATTGGGAATTGTGAATTGGTCCATCCCGATTGATATTTACTGCGTATTTGATAAAGACTTGTTGTTTTTCACCATGACTTGGTCTTATTGTCATACTTGGGCTTCGTGCCGACTATTTGAAGCCCTTTGTGAATTTCCATCACTGTTTCCTCACTAATTGAAATATTATTTGAACTCAGTCCAATTGAATTATATTGTTTCATGAACTCAGCTATATTTTTACTCAACTTGAGATTTAAATGATATTTGAATTGATGTTGAGCTGAGCACTATTGTTTTAATATTGCCCAAGGGGCTTATGATGATTTTCTGGACTGATTGAGGCCGAGGGCCATATGTGAGGATATGTTGAGTGGTGTGAGGAGGCTTTCAGGCCTTGAGTGTGATGTGAGAAGGCTTTAAGGCCTTATGTTGATGTGACAGGCTTTAAGGCCTTATGATGATATAACGCTTGGGCTGTAAGAGCCCCTCCGGATTTGTGACACCCCGATTTCGAGCTGAGTCGGGATGGTTTCCCTGTTTTATCACGTTTATTCCGCACTTGTGATTATATTATTTGTGATTCAGACTTATTCATGCTAAGTAACTATTAAAAGAGGTATTAATGTTCTGTTGGCTGGCCTTGTCTTCACGAGAGGTGCCATCACGATCGAGTTTAGGAATTGGGTCGTGACAAGTTGGTATCAGAGCCTAGGTTACTGTAACGACCCATCCGGTCGTTTATAGAATTTACGCCCCGATCCCCCATTAAATGCTTTCCCTAAGTTCATTTCTGCTATTTTGGTTGGCCGGGATGTTCGGTATTAGGATTCGGAATGTTTTGGGACACTTAGTCCCTAAATGAGAGTTTAAGAGTTGAAAAATGGTTGTATTCGGAACAATGTGAAGACAACCTCAGAATGGAAATCTGATGGTTCCGTTAGCTCCGTTAGGTGATTTCGTGGTTGGGAGCGTGTTCGGAATGTTATTTGGAGGTCCGTAGCTCATTTAGGCTTGAAATGCCGAAGTTTGAATTTTTGAAGTTTCCGGTCCGATAGTGAGTTTTTGATCTGAGGGTTGGACTTGAATTTCGGAAGTTGCTGTAGCTCCGTCATGTCAATTGGGACGTGCGTGCAAAATTTCAGGTCAATCGGACGTGTTTTGGTTAGGTTTTTGATCGAAAGCGAGTTTGGTTGGAAATTGAAGTTCTTAGGTTCAAATCATTGATTAATTCGAGTTTGCGGTGTTGTTTTAGGTGGTTTAAGGATTGGTACAAGTTTGAATGATGTTATGGGATATGTCCGTAGGTTTGGTTGAGGTCCCGGGGGCCTCGGGTGTGTTTCGGATGCTCAACAGGGCAATTTTGGGACTTAGAGTATTGCAGAAAAATCCACTCAGCTGTTGCAGACATTTCCTCTCTGCGATCGCAGCCTTACCCATGCGATCGCATAGTACACTTTCAGAGGGGGGGATTTTTACTTCAATGCGATCGCAAATACTTGTACGCGATCGCATAGTTCTGTTCCCCATTTCTCTGCGTTCGCATTCCTTCTACCGTGTTCGCATAGTACTAATTTTGGGCCTTCAAAATTTCCTTCTACGCGATCGCATACCTTTTCATGCGATCGCATTGAATAAAATCCCTGGGCAGATATAAACATTTCAAAACGAGGGTTCTTCCATTTTTAACAAAAACTCAAGCTACAGAGCTCGGATTTGAGAGATTTTTCGAGGGCTTTTCTGAGGCAACGATTGGGTAACGATTCCTTACTCCTCTATGACTAAAACCCACTAATCTAATCGTGAATTCAACCTTTAATTTTGGATTTTTGAAAGAAAATTGGGGTAAAGTTCTTAGACCTAATTGTGAAGATTTGAAGGGGCATTTAACCTCCGATTTGGGAGATTTTCATATTGTTAGACTCGTGAGAGTACGAGGTTTCTGAAAATGTGAAAATTATTCGATTCCGAGACGTTGGCCTGAGGGGCATTTTGGTCATTTTACCTATTTTCACGCCTTAGCTTTAATTTCAATAGTGGAATCAGTTGTTTGCAATATTATTTATGATTTGTAATTGAATTGAATTGATTTGGGCCATTTCGAGTCGGATACTCGTGGCAAGGGCATCATTCCCTAGTTGATTTCGCACCGGTTCGAGGTAAGTGGCTTTCCTAACCTTGTGTGGGGGACTTCGTCCCTTAGGATATGATAATTGGTAATTCAATGCCTTGTACGTGAGGTGACGAGCGCGTACTTGAGCAAATTGTTGAAACCCGAATTTTTACTTAATTACTTGATTTGGAGTCTCTTTCATATTTTCCTTACTTTACTTGCTTTTATATCTTGTGCTAGCGTAGAAGAGCATGTTTAATTGATCCAAGCTGTCTATTTGTTTAAATTGTCTTAACTGTGATTACGTGGAGCATGTTAGGCCAGTATTCTTTGATGACTTGTATTGTTGTACTTAAATTTCTGAATATTTCTCTGATGTTGGTTGCGCATTTACATAGGGACTATGGATGCGGAATTTCGGGAGTTCCCCTTGTTTGTTTACTTTGGGACTACGGGTTTGATTCCCGGGAGATCCCCCTGCATTTTATTTTGGGACTACGGGTTTGATTCCCGGGAGATCCCCCTGCATTTTAATTTGGGACTACGGGACGGTATCCCGAGAGATCCCCCTGCACTTTTATTTTGGGACTACAGGACGGTATCCCGGGAGATCCCCCTGCACACTGATAATTGGACTGCGGGACAGTATCCCGGGAGATCCTTTGATATTGATATGAGATTTGGACTACGGGACGGTATTCCAGGAGTTTCATTGGACAGTTGAGGTAAAGGACTACAGGACGGTATCCTAGGAGACCCTCGTCGGTATTCTTGTAATTTTGCTGTATTTACTCTGTGTTTCTGTTTTGTCTTGCAGTACTATATTTCATTGATCTGTATTATCACACCGCTGTGTTCATTATTTTTCATCACACTTCGATACTATTAATATCTTGCTATTTTATTATTTATGTCTCAGTAGGGCCCTGACCTTTCCTCGTCACTACCCAACCGAAGTTAGGCTTGGCACTTACTGAGTACCGTTGTGGTGTATTCACGCCTCTTCTGCGCATGTTTTTCATGTGCGGATCCAGGTACCTCTATGCAGGCGCATTATCAGTAGCTGCAGAGAGCATTTTGGAGACTTGAGGTATATCTGTTGCGTCCACAGATCGGAGAGTCTCCCTCTCACTCTACCCTTTAGTTAACTAGATGCTATTCTGTTCTTCCTTGTTATAGACTTTCTGGATGATTAGAGCAGTGTTATGTATTATCCTTAGCCTGTGTTGCCCTTGGGTTTCCGGGTCTTTGGGATGGTTCTAGAATTTAAAGTATTAAAGTGTATGTGCCAGGCGGCAACTGTATACATTACTCATGTTATTTAGTTTTGATTATAAATTGCGCAATTGTTATTACTTCCGCAATGTGTTAGGATTACCTGGTCGTGAAGACTAGGTGCCATCATGACGTGTTCACAATTGGTGAACTAGGGTCGTGACAGTTACTAGGTCTCACGAGTCATGAGCAGGTTTAGTAGAGTCTCGCGGATCGGCACGGAGACATCTGTATTTATCCTTGAAAGGTTGCAGAACCTTTAGGAAAACTTCACATTCTTGAATTCTTATCGTGCGTCTTGATTCAGCTTGAAAAGAAACTCTTGAAATTCCTTCCACGCGTTTGTATGCACAAATTAGCGCTCAGTATCAGATGTGCCTTGATGGCTTGTGATTCCCCGATCAAGGGGCGAGATGTGATCTCTGTGAATTTGATGTTGGGATAGTCTGGAGGACTTGAGGCCGGATCCTTGCCTATGGCTTGAGCACCGAAGTGCTGATTGTGTGAGCAAGTGATTTGAACTTATATGTTTGGTATTGCCCCTATTAGCCGGGATGGCGGATGGATATCCATGTCCTGAGTATGTTATTACTGCGAGATGTATTTATATGACTTGGTAGTGACGAAGAAGTCTGTTGGATAATAGATGAACTGTTAGGTGTTCGATTCCTATTGTGATTTGATGTGTAGCCCGAGTTTTGGGCGCGTGAAGAATATTTTTGTGTCTCCTAATTGGGGAGTGAAGTGCATTACATGTGGCGGTATGAGTTCAGACCCAGGAAGACTAAATAACTGTGTAATGAGTATGACGGTGGAAGGTATGCAGAAATGTTAAATTGAGGCGAAACAGTGGGTCAACTCCTGTGGAGTGTTCTTAAGTGGTATGATCCCTTGTGTGTATGTTATGAGATCGCATGTGTAATTGAAGGATACGTGTTGAAATTTGAAATTTTGGGTCGCTTAAGAGAGTGGACTCAACTGATGTGGGGACAAATGCGAGATTTACAGAGGATTATAGTGCTAGATGATCTGTATTTTCACAAACTTGTAAATGATTTGAGTTTAATCTCACTATGGTATTGGGGCATCATTAAAGTGAAACTGCTATGGGTTATTGAGTGTGTCCTATTATATGGCTTCGGGCCAAGTTGGGGAGGTTGCTATTGATTAGCTGAGTGCACGGTTATGTGCTATGTTGGTTCCGATTGAGACATGCTGGCGAATCAGTTCGGGTCGCAGAAATTGAGCTGAGGATGGCACGAGTGAAGCAAAAATTGTGATAGAGGTCATATTATGCTTTATAGAGTATGAGAATCACGGAATGTCTAGAGTGTTGTAGGTAAAGAATGCTCGGTGGATAGAGTGGGGAGTTACCTAGTTGTATTAGGATGAGGATTTCATTTTGCGGCATCGGTGTGCCAATGAGGCATGGGTGGTTCTGTTCATTAGGTCAGGTAAGTTGCAGTTTGAATAAGAGAGAATGACTTTCGAAAATAGTTCTAATGTGTTCAAGAGTCTACAAGGAACAATCGGGTATCTTAAAGCTGCATGTGTGGTTAGAAACTGTGATTTCATTGGAAGAGGTTCAGATTTGTGGTATTTCTATGTTAATTATGGGATTCTATTCATCAGTGTCAGGAAGGTAAAGGCAACGGATTCAGATTTACAGGAAGTTCTCTAGGATAAAGTGTTGCGGAATGTGGTGTTTTGGGGGATATTCGAGAAAGAGTGTTCAGCGGCTTACGGGTTTCAGATAGTATGGTTCATGCTTGGTTCTCGCGTGGTAAGCTGGGTTGAAGAATTGTGGTACTACAGTAAGGGAGAAATATCAAGTTGATGATGAATCAGAAGGGAAATTAGATAGATGGAATAGCTTGATAGCGAACTGAATCGGTATGGTAAGGATGTGATTAACTCTTTGTGTGTGTCTGAGGCAGTGAGTTCATGCAGGTATTGTGCAGCAAAGCTCTTGAGTTCTGACAGCTTGATTAGCTCGGTTTGGATAGAAGGATTCAGTCCTGGCAGTTTAGCTCGTGCAAATGGAATTGGGAGAGAGTTCTTGTTGGGTTTTACCGCGATTTGGAGATGTATATTTCTGTGGGCATGCGAAGCATGGGATGTGTAGTGATTTTTCTTCTAGATAGGACCAATGGAGAGTTCTTGACTAGTTGAGTACGTAGATGTTTGTGGTTAGGAAGGGAAATGGAGTTCTCATGTTATCCTAGGGTGGTATGGTATATGTGATATGTTATGGAGGATTGGGATTCGTGTGTGTAAGGTTACGGTCCAGTTCTGAATGGAAAGTCTTTAAATTCTTTAGCAGCACGGGCAGTTTCAGATGATTAGGGTGAATGATCTTCAGATGATTAAGGAAATGGTATTGCTAATCATAGTGATTTGACGACGGTATATGTTTCAGTAAAAGGGCAATGTGATTAAGTTGATGGCACTTTGGTAGTATTGCGACGCTTTCTTGTTAGATCAATTGTCGATATCTGATTTTGTTTGATGGCACAGGGGGATTTTAGAACATCATCCGTTGAATGATTGGGTACTTGAGGTGTGATATATATTCATACAGCGGAATTTGGGACTATGGCAAAAGGGACGTCAATATGAAATAATGTACCGAGTATGTACGGCAATAGGATAATTGAAAGCTGAAATTGAAATGATAATATAATAACTGAAAGTAACTGGGAGTCAAAGATAATCTGAAGATATGCTTACCTGCTGATACTGGCTCAACTCTCTCAATATTGAAAGTAAAATAGTTGTCCGGTCCTATAAGGCTCGGTATATATATGTATGTATGTATATATATATAACTACTCTACTGTAGTAAACTTGCTCATAGGCGCTCGACCATACTAGGCCCTGTATCTCGGCCATTCTGGGATCGCTCATAGGCGCTCGGCCACAATAGGCTCGGTATATAACTCACCATCTGATCAGAGGTTGCCCAATAGGGGCATGCCCATCGATTATAGCTCGATGGTAGTGAAAATACTATAATACTTTATATATATATATATATATATATATATATATATATATATATATATATATATATATATATATATCTCTTCTCTCTGGGCTGACAGAAGACAAAACTAAATTGAATATGAAGTCTCGATAAGGGGGAATGATGTAACTTATGAGACTAGGAAAATGTACATAAATTAAGGAATATAAACTTTTCTTTATGTCTCGTTATCAAACACATGTTCTTACTGGATCATGCCAAAATAAAGGAAAGGTTTAGCCTTAGCATACCTTATCACAATATTTCAAATCACCAAGTTGAACTCGCCTCTTCACACCTTAATCTACAACAATGACAATAATACTATCCTTAAGTTACAAAAGGTACAACTATCGCACAACGAACGACAAGTTTATTATTTATAAAAATGGGCAACATCTCCCCTATAATCCTTACTTCCTCCAAATTCAAGATAACACCAATGACATAAGAAAAAAAACAATCTCAACATATATACATTATTTTCCAACCTTATATACACCACAAAATACTACAAAATAGCCCAACACACCCCAATCTCTTCATACACAAAACGACCACCGTAGTAGTGTCAAACAGCTCGAAAATTTTACAAAGAATGACCAGACCTCCACCCTGAATATATGTGGTGTTTCTCCACACCCTTGCTCCTCCAAACTCCTGAAAACAGTAGTAAAACATGAATCCCAACAGCAACATAAAACAGTCCGCTACAAGTGAATAACTCGAACCCACGGCTTCCGATCACCGTGCCGTGAGTTCTTTAGTCCGCTACAAGTGAATAACTCGAACCCACGGCTTCCGATCACCGTGCCGTGAGTTCTTACAACTATAGAATGACTTACCATGAATTTATAGTAGAAAAAATGGATTAAAGAGAGCAATAAACATACCGTATTTGCTGGATAACTCAGCTCCTATCTTGGTTCTTCCAACTCTAGGTTTTACCCCCCAATTAGAACTTGAAAGGGAGAGAAAACCAATTAGGGTTTGTGGGTAATTTTTGGGAGGAAGTTTGCAGGGGTTTAGGTCTGATTAGTTGTGATATATAATAAGGCTTATATTTAAGTAGATAAGACCTTAAATGGTCTCTTTGGCTGACCCGAAATTGCCTCTTTTTGGGCTCTCATTTAACCAAGTAGGTGACACACCTACTTGTCACCTAGCAGCCTGCGCAGTCTTGCAAAAATACATATATCTCTCTATTAAGATGTCGTATTTATAGAAGGATTAATGAGTTAGAAAATAGACTCATATAGATTCAATTTGATGGGTGGAACACCCCATAACTCTAAGTATATTGGGAGTAAGTCGCAGTTACATTTGACCTAATTTTCAGCATATCGGTGAAATTTTCAGCATATCGGTGAATGTAACTTATGGTGATCTTTGCCATCTTTTGTTCCACAACTCGCTTGACTTCAAAAAATAATACGCGAATATTATACGAGTGACATAACTCATAACATAACCTCCATATCATGTTAAGAACCCTAGTCTCACCCAAAACGTACATGTTATAACATTCCCAACTTGCCAACTTTCGACGAAACATTATTTTCTTCAATTCCTTAGCTTATAAACCTTCCAACCCTCTTTGTACTTGATGTTCATGATCTTCAATATATGTAACATCTGAGGTAACATGATAACTTACTTTATATACGTCTAAAGATGATCTCATTTTTGGCCTTACATCAATTGACTTAAGATGTACTCTTATATACGAAAACATGGGGTGTAACATCATTTCCCCATTGGAACATTCGTCCTCGAGTGTTGGCTGATGCGTTTATCAGTCTCATAACCCAAAGTTGTTACATATATTTTAATCTTGTCCTTGCTATCTAGGAAACTAATTTTTGAATAAATCCGAAACTAGGACATTCCTCCCTTTAGGCCTCTTTCTCACACCACGACTTGTTGTCAAAATTCTTCCAATATCGTAACTGTTGCGACCTTCTGTCATGCAGACTATATAACTCTGTCCTTGTATGTGTTCCTATATGACTCTTTTGTGTTTTTTCCTCCAGCTTTTAGCCAATCTCTAGGCCTCACTTTGGGAACAGAACTATGGCAAGTTGCCCCTCTAGTTATCTATAGGTGTACTGAAGTCCTTCGCTTGGTACTTTATCGAACTTGTGACTATTGTTGTATCTTGTTTCATAGCCTTGGATATCTATCCTTATGGCTTTAGTTCATCTAGGTAGATCATATTATACCATAACACATGCTTTGATTTTTTATTACCGAGGTCTGCTACCAAACTCCAAGTTACTCTCTCGATGCTGATCCTATATGTATAAATCTAAGTCCCTTAATTCTTTCTCATTATTGTTCATCTTAAGAATGGCAAGCAAATCTCATCTCGTACTTTGGAACTTTTATCCATCTATTGCTGATTCACCTTAATATTGATTTTAATCTACCACTTATAACTTGAAACTTCTTATGTAATATATTGTCACTAGGGCTCACGTCTCATCGGGGAACCTCTGGAGTTATTTGCCTGATCCACTTAGGGTCAATACTATACTTCAATAACTGTATTTCATATTATCCTAATGTGATTCACCTTATGGGAGTATTTTAATCATGTACAATTCATAAAATCCCTTTTCTTTGAATCATTACCCAATTAAAGGCCTAAACGTCATCCTCCTATCTATCACAATTACACCCTTATTCTACCACTAGGGCAGCATTAATCCTCCTAGTCCTAAACTTCTCTGAGTTCACTCACGCTATACTGAGCTTTTTATAACTTATGGAAACTGTCAGCTCTCTTGTTGTAATGGGTTTAATCCTGAGGACTTGCCTATTCTCGTCACCTTCTCACTCACCTATTCTTATCTTACTCCTATCTACTTAAAACCTTGTCGCTCTACCATACTTTAGCTTGCGACCTACATATATCTATTTATACCACTCGGAACCTTCCTTTAACTTGCAAGTACATTGATTTCCTTATGTTACTATGGAACCTCAAGCGAGACATCATATCGTATCTAACTCTTATTTACTCTCTTAACTAGACCTCTCTGTATCTGGAAACCGCATGCTGGAAAATATGTCACTAACGACACCACTGTCATTTCTTGATACAGAATTATGACGCTTCCAGGCCTCTATTTGATATCTGAATTATTCGTTACCTTATGTACTTGGGCATCTCGTACCTACTTCACATGTACCTTACTTACCTTTAAATTGTGCACTGTATCTTCTATGTCTTTCATAACCTCCCTTCCACATAGGTGGAATTCATATCCACACCTTAAAGCTCTACTATAATACATGCACATCATGTGCATACACAATCCGTCGAAAGCTTCATACTGACTTTTTATGAGGTTGGTATTGTTCTAACTAAATTTATCATAGAGCCATTATAGAATATGTCTGTGGTAATATCTCGTTTTACCTCTGATATTTAGAGTGATTCTACAATGTTCTGAATCACGATTTCTATACTCATCGGGGTCTAATAATCAAACTCCTAATTCACATTAAGTTTCCTTCTCTATCTCAACCTTTAAGTAGGATTACTTTATCTTCTGATTTGTAGCTCAGGGTACTAGTTATCACTTTATCCTCTCATTGACACTATGGAGCATCCATGATATAACCTTCTAGCAATTCAAGCTTTTGTCTGTGACATGGAGTAAATTCTTTATTTTAACTTATACTAGAGTCTCATATAGCTATATCATTGTCAACATATATGCCGCATGGATAACACGCCAAAATCCTAAGTGTGTTCATAACATAACTAACTCTGGGTCATAGATCAAATAATTCTTTTCTTGCCTTCTCAGCTTTCGTTAAAAGTAAGCAATTACCTTTCTCGGTTGTTCTGCCACTTGTTGCATGAATACTTGGCTTGTATTATTGCCCACATGTATTGGAATTTTGTGCAACTCATATGATCTCCAATATTACTTTGGATTTTACTTTGTGTTCCTTAGTCACGATAGGTGCCACTTTGTTATGGAGAGCATATAATGTCGTAGTAAGACTGTTGTTCCAAGATCATTTCTTCTTTAGGTCACTATGCTTATGTTGATTCCTTCTTCATTATTTCCTGAGCTAGTCTTTCATTTTATCACTTTGGGAAGAGCCTCTGACTCTTTTAAAGTTGCGAGTTTATTACATTGTATACCCGACAGAATTTTTGATGTTCTTACTTGCGTATAATTATCCTTAGTCACTTACCTTCGTGCCCCTTGTGCTTATCGGGTTACTTTTGAACCCAAATTTTGATAATCTCCCCAATGGCACTCTTTTGTTTACGCAACACTTATGTTGTACCTTCTACTACCCCAACTCTTATCTAAAAATTTCTTGAGGATTATGATGCATGTGGTGGGTTTCACAATGTTTATCTTGCATGATCTGCTGATTTATCTGAGACCTCTTGTCTAGCCATAACTAGGCTCTTCCTGAATTAACTACTAAGTACTCGCCAGTCCATGCTCATATCTATATTTCGTATACTCTCTCTCAATTTATGTCCTTTGTCTTAACTTACCACTTACACTAACTCGTCAAGTATCAAGTGTTCATTCGTACTTATTTATCAATATCCTAGGAGGGAACCCTTACTGCATCTCCCCGCATCATTCTTGCAAGGGAACCCTTACTGCATCTCCCCACATCATTCTTGCATAATGTTCTGGAGTCATAACATATCTGTAGGATCTGATAAATGCAATCTCATCCCTTTCGCATTTTTACCGCATTCTTCCTTTACTATTCCATAGTTACCTCTTCACCTTTGACATCTTTTCACATCTTCATTGACTCCTACTTGCCTTGCAATAATCCTTCTATACCAAGGATAACTGAATTCCTTACGCACAAGGGTTAGACCTAGTGTAGCTAGCACACTTAGTCCCTTAAGTTTAACTTTGCTCACAGTGCTCGGTTTAGGGAAGCGTCTACTTGAATGACCTTTAAAGGTTATTCTTTTGTTGTTCATTCTTTTATTTCCTAGATGCAATCTATGAAATTTTCACGATGTCACTTATTATCAAATCCTCTTGTCCCTAACTCATGTTCAGTTTTATCTTGTTTACTAGCCCATAATAATTTCTATTACTTAGAGGGTCTAACTTAGCCTTCTAGTAATCATGTTGGAGTCACCAACTCATTTCTCAAAATAAGGGTACAACTTTGTGGCATATACTCTTTTATTGTCTCAAGGCCTGTCACCTCTTGTCTTTTTATTCATTTGACTATACACTCTGTCATCTTGTCATATTATGATTTACCGTTATCACTTATTTATCATACCTTACTCATAATGCTTCATTTACTCTCTTTCTAATATTTCTGTCTATCATATTATTCTAAAAACCTTAACAAAAAATTGTTTCACTTTTAGCTCCCCTAGCTCAATCCACCATTTTGGGTTACTCTAACCCAAGATGGATCCTGATATTACGTCCTCCTCTTAAACTATATATGTTATCTCCCATAGGAAATAACTAAGATGGGTGTGGCCAATTGCACATACCTCTATTATGTTTAAAAGTAAACTCAGAGTACCTATATTTCTCTACCTGAATTGTAAATATTGATAATCTATACTAAATGGGTACCTCGTACCTTCCTTCACCTTGCTTCAATTATATGTTGAAACTTAAACTTTTACCTTATGATACTCCATGGCCTGCTATTCACGGGGTGTATTTCATATTCCCATCTTAGGGTCTTAAGTTGGAAATTGGAAAATTTGGTATGCACGATCTGATAGGGCCTCAATCTGGTCTACATTGTCAAGAATTCTCTCTACTAGTGCCCATACTTGCTGCTATATTAGCTCTTTGGCTTACCCTAATTTTTTTCTAATTGAAAGTATCTCTATATCATTAGAAAACATTACTCTTGGCTCAAACTCTTATAACTCAACTCTATAACACGATTTGGATTCGAAAGAAGGGTAACAAACTCCTAAATGCCTTGCAGCTTCCTGCTTATATAATGTGGTGGACAATACATCTATAAACAAGACTCTACTAAACACGGCTTGTAGACTCCCTAGGATAGAACTGCTCTGATACCAAGTTTGTCACGCCTCGAATCTGACGAGGTATGGCCGGCACTCGGTGCAATACTTAGCCCGAGCGTACTGTAACTGAAAACTCTGGAGGGGTAACCTCAACTTAGGCCGATGAGGCCATATTCTGAATCATATGAAAATATCGACTCTCTTGTCTGAGGGGTAAGAGTCCTGTATAGTTTGTATATCAGTAGATGTTCATGGCGGCCTCGTCGGCGTCCACAGTTTTATATATATATATATATATAT